>JAOVVO010000921.1:0-26514 GCA_028564675.1 Onchocerca lupi | reverse complement strand
ATAAATAAAAATATATATGTTCATTTGTTCAAGCATAACTTTAAGTTTTGCAATGCAAACAAATACCAAAATATTTTATAAATATGTCAATCGTTCTCAACAATTTTATGATATGTTCCATTTCAATATCCTAATGAGATATGAAGAAAAGAAAACATTTAACACGATAAAAATATGGCAATCTATGAAAGCTTCAATCAATCTAAGAAGATACTGCCAAGATGACCAACTTAAATCATATATAATTTTAATCATCAGAAAGCTCGACCAACAGGAATATCATAATTTGACAGTTGGCCTTATGGTTAACTTCAGAAATGTTAATGAATGGCTACTACGCTATGCGATTAAATCAATATCATAAAATGCGTAATGTTCAGTGTTCAGGTAAACTCGATAACATATAAAACTATTCAAAAAAATATATTCGCCAGTAAAAAATCGAAATAATTCTTGAATAAGAGTAATGATGATACAATAAAAAAATAGTTGAAGTACAATTTTAAAAAAGAAAATCAAAACAAAGCTTGAAAAAATTTTTTTCCTAATATCCACCAATAAAAAATCTGAAGAATAAACAAAAGTTCAATAGGAAATCTAAGAGAATAATGAACAATCAAAAAAAAATTGATAAAAGTTTTGAAGTGGCTTGAAATTTTAGATACTACGAATTTTAGAAGTATCGTTAAGAGGAATTCTGGAAACATAATAAAAAACGCACAAAAATTTTTCGCAATAAAAAATTGAAATTTTCAGCAATTTCTATGGAAAAATATTTCATTTAGGAATGAATATGATTTAAACATCACTGTTAATTGGCTGCATTCTTTTTCGAAACACGCCGACTGATATCAATCGCGGGTTGCGGTAGTGGATAAAGCGACAGCCGAGACTTGAATTCTCTTATATTATCTATCCGTTTAGGTAACTATAAAAACAAAAAAAAAAATCATTTTAGACATAAGCAGTTGATTTATAACTTCAGGTGTGTCAAGAGAGAACTTGAAGTAGGGCAGAATAAATGATAATAAAATAGTATAAAATAATATTTGGGTTAAATGTGACGAATATATCTTTGTATTACGCTTCCAAATCTGATAGTATCCGGTATGAACGAAGTAGGGCTTACCTGTGTTGCATCACCGGCATCATTATATTTATGCTTCGAAACCGTGTCTTTATTTTCGGTATTAGCGTAAACTATTGTACAAAGTTTTCGTCTTTCCGAACAATTCGCAGCAAAATGTTTATCAAAGTATTTAATTACATCTGTTTTAGTTAGCTTTCGTAATATGGGTACCTCAGTGTTATCTGAAATTGATTTCATGTTGATAAGACTGCCCGATGAAGATTGGATGCTTCATGATCCATTCGCTAAATTGTTTCGAAAAAAATAGATTAAGGAATTGAGAGATGGTAAGAAAAATGTCAGTTTTAAAGCTAACTCAATGAGTAAATTTTAATATAAAATTTTTTAAGTTCTAATGAAAATGAAAAATCATAAATTAAAAAAAGCACCTCTTTCAAACAAATAAAATCCACTATCAATTTCAGCCCAAAAACGACCCGCTTGAGCTTTCAATGTCTTTGGCTTTTCAAGACGTTTAGTTGCAAGTGCTTCTACGTTATCAACAAATTCCTTATCGGACATTTTTTCGAGATCATGCTGGAAAAACACATATTTTAAAGAGACATAAGAAAGCTTTAAAAAAAAGAAAAAAAAAACATATTATAAGACAAAAATAACGTAGAGAAATTTTTACTCTGAATTTCATAAGAAAATTCTCAATCCTTTTTTCCATAAATTCCGGAATATGTTGTCCTTGAATCAATAATTCGATTCCCTGAACACCATTATTTCGTCTGGTTCCCGTATGAACAATGTAACCTAAAAACGAATTTGCGCATTTGCTTCACAACTTTTTGAAGTTTAAAATCTTTTTTACTTTTTTACTGCGCCCGTAGAATTACAACTTCTGATGACATTTAACCAACCATATGAAAATACGAAATTGTTCATAAACGAAAAAGTCATATTTCTGCTTACCTAACTGCTCTGTCGTCCTAAGCTGATTAAAAGCAGGTTCAGCAGCTAATTGCACAACTAATTCTAGCAAAACATTTTCTCGAATATTTTGCTGACCCGTTTGCATAACATAATTGATGGATGCATTTGGATGTGTTGGTTGAAATGCCCTATATACGTATTGACATCCTGAAATGAAAAAAAGTCTCACGTACTCTTCGAGTCTGAATTTGAATCTTCTAGTTTAAATCTTCAGGAAAAGCGAAAAATGAGAGAGATGTGATTTAAAAGCATCAAGCAATGTGATTTAATGTGCCGACAAATTCTTCAATTTTAAAGCAAATCATGTTCCGATATGAAACATATGTTCCCATTAAAGAACAAGTACTAGCATGACGAATGATGCAAATTTTACCTTTTGGAATTTCATGTTCTCTGTATTGATCTAATTCACTATCAAAAAGATATCGAGTATCTGGAAGTCCTTTGAACTTTGAAACAACATCATCCAGAATATCGGTAGATTCCTGGAAATCAATTTCTATACTTTTCGAATTGCTTCAAAAAAAAAAAAAAAAAAAAAAATTAAAAATAAAAAAAATGCAGAAGAGATATTGATTGAAACATTTCAAAAGAAAAACAATACAGCTTACTTTTTCAGTACTATTACCACAAACAAGCATCTCAATTTGCAAAGCTTGTAAAGATTCACGCGTAAATCTCCGTAATCTTCCAACTTCAGTCTCTGAAATAAACAATTTTTCTTTTTATCTTTCCGACAGTAATTAAAACTTTAGTATTATTATCACGCATCAATTGCTTTCGAATTCAAAACAATAAAACAATTAAAAAAAACAAAACAGAAACTACTTTCAGCGCAAGCTAATATTTCTTCCTTGCTCCATTGCCGGCTACCAAGTATTAACGTAGTGTAGTAATGAGATTGCAAATAAGGTTGGCTTTGACGAAAATTTCGCAAATTTCGACAAAACGTTTCTTTCAATATGTTGTATCGTTCCTCATCTGAATGTCACGATAAATTTTATTTGAGAAGAAAATTAACTGGCGCTAAAATTTTCAAAATATCTTAATAACTTTCCCACAGCATATCTAGATCAAATCAAGCATAAAGTAACTAAAAACAATGAAATTCAATTTCTTTTTTTTTTTCATTATCTTACTCGACTCTCAAAAGAAGATATAGTTAAAAATAACAAATACTCATTTAAGATTTCGTAGTATTCAGGAAAATTATTTCCTTCAAAATATCTCTATAAGTGTAAAAAAAAAAAAGAGCTGGAAAAGAAACGAAAAAAAAAATCGAGTTCCTGCATATTAAAGAATATTCTATGCCAATTTTCGCTCTCAGTTACCTGGCACAAAGGTGATTAACCGCTGAATCAAATCACTGATATATTTCTGTTGCTTCTCATCATAACCTGATACATGCAAAGAAATGCCATAAGATTGCAAATCGAACGATGATTTCAGGCCAGCAAGATGTGCATTGTAAGTTTCTTCAGCGATAGCATCCTGAAAATGAATTTATAGTATGAATCTAAAGATTTCTTCCAAATTATATAATTTTTTGCAGTCAAATACTACGATAATATTGAAACGTAATCTTCAATTAAATGTAATCAGAAAAGTTTTCCTTAAAAAAAAAAAAAAAAAAAAGAAACCTGGAGAAAATATAAATTTGAGATTTTTGTAAGTACTTTGAAATTTCTTATTATTGTTGGAAGCAAAAAAAACTTCAATGACCGTTCCTTACTTCTTTGTTTTCCATACAAACACAATAACTTACCTGTAAACAGATGACGAACATTGCAGATAAGTAAGAATTCATCGGATCTGATTGCATCATCGGCGATTTGATGGCAATCCGGGTGTCTAGCTTAGGTAGCTTAAAATCGTTATCTTGCATAAACCACAACCGACTCCAATCGTCATTCTTGACAAGATATGGTAATTTTCTAAAAAGAAATTTTAAATAATATAAATTTGTAACGGAAATCTTGGAAAAAAAACATTACTTATGTTTTGGAACTATGTTAAAATCAGCAAATTCAGACTGGAAAGATAATATTTTGCAATAGAACCAATAAAATTTCCGAAATAATATGATAATATTCAAAACAACACAAGGGTGGACAAAAGCCTTTCTGTCCATTCTTGTGCTATTTTAAATTTTATTAGTTTTCATTCAGCTATTGATTCGGATTAGGATACAAACACGGAAATTCTGATCCTAAATTAAAATAATTGACTTTTTTTTCTCACCTGATTTGTTCTCGTGATTTCAAATTAAAGTTCGTCGCAATATATTCATTCTTGGCTGGTAAACTTAAGAAACTTGGTGTCTGAGCTAATGCGTTACTGAATTTCGATAAAATCCTCTGCAATGAATTTTAACTGAAAGAAACTGACCATCCAAATTATTACACAAATTATAAATTTTACCAATTAATTTTTTTTCATTTTATTTTTTCATACAGATCTTCTCAACATTAAAAATCATTCGTTTATTTAATTTCAAAATTTCAAATTATCATAGCAAAAAAAAAAAAAAAAAAAATTTATACAACAGATCGCCTAAACATACCTTGTCAATTTTTGTATTATTGTACTCTGTTCCATACCATTTTTCTTTTATATTACCCTTCTTGCCAGCATATTCTTGTGAAATCACGGCATAAATCATATTTTCGGGTTTTAAATGTTCGATAAATTCTTTTATTAAATCTGAAACATTCCTTCAAAACCAATTACTTTAGAATATTAAATTAATTTATTATAAGATAATTCAAATAAAATACTCCACGAATTTTTTAAGTTAAATTCAATTATATATATCTTGGAAACGGGAATACCCGGTTTGTATAGATCCATTTTATAGTCCGCACAAATTACATCTTCGAATGGTATCCGCTGTAATTCTGAGGAAATCTGTGTAACATAATTCAGTGGATTTTCTTTGTCCTATAATAACTGTTTGAAATATTTAAATTCTACACAAAATATTAATGCCTAGTCTGAACATATTTGAAATGAATAAACTTGCATTTCAAATTTCAGATATTTGAAATTAATATTACATTTAAACAATTTTTTGGAATGACTTAGAAATTCACAAAAATCGAACAAAATACCTTAAAACGAAATTTAATTTCTTGTAATTGTCTCAATTCATCAAAAATCCATTTCAGTGGGCCAGTTTGCTTTACTAAACTTACTTCGTTGAACACCAGTTCAACGATATCGTCGGTATGCAGCAAACCTTCTGAAAAAAAAAAAAACAAAAAAAAAAAAGACATGTTTTTAATTTCACAATAAAAAATCTTAATCTTACAGAATAAATTAATTCGAATAAAAACATGATTTACATATGATCAATTGGCTAGATGTCAAATTTATTTTTAAGTTTATCTTGTGCTTAGAATCATAATATGAAATTAAAAAAAAGAACCTTCGCTTAGATCCACTGATATGCCGAAACTACCGAATCCCCTAGCTAGAAGATGATCACCAGCTGACAATGAATTAACCCATCCACGTTTTTTGAGTTCAGACAACAGTGATCCCGGACCTTCATGGCCTATCAAATGTGCTACAAAAGAAAATCTATATTAGTAATGATACTTCTGATGAGTGCAAAGACTTCTGAATACGGAATCCGCATATTTTTCTACGTTTAATATGGCAAAATTTGAAGAGCCACTTCCACTGCAGACTTAATTTTACTTAAATTAAATGCTTAAAAACAAGTGCCAGAATAAAAGATCAACCATTGAGAAATCTTTTTTTTTTTTTTCAATCCTATTAAGGGCATTTGAAAAATTATTGAAAACCGAATGAAAAAAGCAATTAAATGAAATTAGCCGCTATTTTCATAAACGTAATATGTACAGCTGCAAATAGCGTGTGACTGTGCAACTAATGCATGGCCCATAAATCTTATTAACTTATTCACCTTTTTTACAAAAATCTTCATTTTAAAGATCAAAAGCGGAAACTAATTAGACAAATCAATAGCGATCAAAACTCACAGACATAATGAGCAGGCCAAGATCGGTAATCATCTCGATAATCCGGGATAGGAAATGTCAGATTTAAATACCTCAAGTCTTTCACAGGTACTAGCTGAAAAAAATGTCTCGATGAAAGTATACGGTGAATGCTTTAGAAACTAAGGAATTCCAGCTAATCATAAACTTCTCAAGACGGAATAATTCCGACAAAATCCTTAAAATGAATAGATCTTCTATGGTATTTTTCATATTGCACAGACCATTCAAGCAAAAATCACAGCACGAAATAAAACCAAGCAAGAAAAGAAAAGAAATGCATGGAACCTGAAGTTCCATTAATTTTTCAAAATTGCTCATTCATGAATATTATGACGATCTCTGACATAATAAATCGCACCTCAATTTTAACACCTAATTGTTCTTCACCATACGGTCCTTCATTCCAAATTTTCCTTGATACATTCTTCTTTCCGATATCTCCAAAGCTAAGTGATGTAACCATTTGTTCCAGTTGATTCAGTGACTCCTTCCCCAAAACGGCAAATGACATTCTAAAAAAGTTCGTTTTTTTTTTTTTTTTTTTAAATTTCCCTTCAGAATAAAATACAATAAACAGTCACTTTTCTACCTATTGTCTTTAATCTCAATAAGATAAATGAAAATCGAAACATCCTGGTAAAACTTCCCGAGAAGCGACAAAAATTCCTTGAGTTTTTTTAAGTCACTCCAAAAAAACTTATGTATAGCAAGGAACTCATTTTATATAAAAAATTTAGTGATAAAAATATCGGTAAATCAGTCACATATTCTTAATAATAACATCTTAAAATGATATTTAGATAAAAATGGATATATTTACATGTCAGAAGAATAATATGTTCTGTGGAATTCCAACAAAGCTTTACGCGGTTCAATTCCATTTTTCAAAGCATCAACCAGAAGTGTTGTACGATTTCCAGTACCAAATTTGCCATAATCATGCGAAGGCTTCGATAATGATCTAAAATGAAACAGAGAAAGAATTAGATACAAATGTATCAATACGAATACATACTTTTCCTCTTTAAAGCCAATATCAATTACAGCAAAGTGGAATTTTCAGTTTTTTACTCAACAACGACTTCACTTAAAACTGTTTTAAAATCCGTTTCCTGTGATGAAACAGTTCGTCCATTATTTTGCTTATCATAGTGGATATGCGAAAATTTCTGCGCTTCGAAATAAATTGAAATTTGAAATGAAGTCTTGATTGTTTTCCTTAACAATGATATATTTTTACAAATTCCCTTTTAAATCACGAGTTATACGCTTTCTGGGAGTTATCAAAGGGAATTTTAAAAACTACGAAATTCACTTTTAAACTATGATACAAATCAATGGAAAACTAGAAGACTGTGCTCCTCTTTACCAATATAATGTAAGTTTATGTAGTCAGCTTACCGTTCAACTTGCAATATACGCCACTGATCGTTAAAAAGACTATTGGAAAATTCAGAATCAACAGCCCGTACTTCACGTTCGGTCGCACTTTCCGTAAATTGTGGACCTAGGAAAAACTGTACGAACCTATCTAGAGCACCCTGGAAAAAAAATTTGGGGTTTCGCAAAATATGTAAATGAAACTATTGACAATATAAGGGGCATGTGCACAGAAAAGTTAGATGGTCATTTTTCAAAACAATATATCTCTTACGAAATTTTAATCCCAATAACTTGACAATATCTTGAAGTCCTAAAGAGATAAAACCAACAACAACAAAAAAAAATTTAAGCTTAAAATGACTACATTCGGTAAGTATTAATCCAATCATGACACAATAATTATCGGAAATTTTGAGTGATCGATTCCGTGACAACTTGTACAAATAAACAATCTAATTCATCGGAAAAACTAAACGAAAAAAACTCACATGTAAATGTTCAGGAGCAATGTCGAAATGATAATTCGTATGATCAGCAGCTGTATAAGCGTTTGTTACTCCACCGTGTGATGAAATGAATTTACTGTACTCATTTTCTGACGGATATTTATCAGTCCCCAAGAAAAGCATATGCTCACAAAAATGTGCTAATCCAGGCAAATTCCATGGGTCCATCAGGTGTCCTGAAATATAAATGTATTTTAATCGGAGGATTGCATAAATGCAGTAAGAATGAAGTTATAAGCACGTTGCCGAATTTATAAAAAGGATAAAAATTTCGAAAAAATATTCCCTAATGAGATCTGAATAAAATGTGGAATTCTATAACAATTTCCATCGAATTTCTTTTTTCTCTTGCAACTTCGAACAATTTTTTTATACTTTTCGCACTTTATTCTCCTTTTTTAACACCACATTATGAAGACTAAAATTAATTACCATAAGTACCTACCCACATTAACGTCCAATGAAGCTGCACTTTTATCTGTTTCTGGATCTGAAATCAAAAGAACCCGCAGACCATTCGTCAGTTCCAGCCCTCGATACTGAAATAAAATTTTTTCAAGCAATGACTTAATTTATCTAAATTCAGCTGGTAACATTTATATCATTCACATCGAGAACATCAGACACTGAAGCAAATTTTTTGGAATCTATAAATATTAAAATTATATAATTTAACTCGAAATCACCAACTTCTCTCTTATCTTCTTTCGATTTTATGACATTATCATATCGCCGAGCAATTACATCAGCTGCTGGTGAAATTTTCGAAGACATTGATTGTATGAAATGAACGGACAAGAAATGCAAATTCCTGAAATTTAATCTCTCCAAAAAGATACGGCAAAGAAATAAAGCGAACATTAAAACGTTTTAAGAAGTACGAATAAATTGACAAAGAAGGCAATAACTAGTACTTCAGGATTAATATGAAAGCTCTGCAAAGTTATTTCCTACTTCTGAATATATTTCAACAATAAAATGAAAGAAAAAAAAAGTCCAGACAATTTAAATAATACTGATGATAATAATTGCATTTAGCGGAATCAATTGTGAGAAAATATTCATTCTTGCGTAAAAGCCTTTAATTATTTTTAATCATCATTTAATGATTTTCATTGCTGTATGTTAAATCACTATCGTCAGAAAAAAAAAGTGTAACATAACAAAATGTCAAAATGTTATAAATACATTTCACAAAATATGCGTTAGTAGTTTAGGATTAATATGAAAGCTATGCAAAGCTATTTTCTACTTTCTGAACAAAAAGTGAAATTTTAGAAAAATGAAAAATTTATACATAAATAAGCAAATATATATACATACATTTTAAATATTTTTAAAATTAGATACACGCTAATATGCACGCTAACACGCTAATATGCATTTATAATAATAGAAAAAGATATTATAACAATATTTACACACAAATTTTGCCAATTTTGTCAATGAATCATTCACATGGTACATTCTTAAAAACAATATATTTTATAAAATAAAAGATATTTTGAAAAAATGGATACATCATTACCGTGTTGATAATATTCTAGGAGAAAAAACACCCAATGACGCAAGCAATCGTTCGGATCTCGACCAGAAGCGTGCGGGTGCTTTCAAAAATAAACAGCGACAGATATTATTCATTCAAGAACGTGGAACGGTATATTCCACTACAATCACGATATTACTGATTATCTTTCCTATTTATTGCTGATAATTGACTTTTTTAAAATTGCATTGAAATTTCTGAAATTCAACAATTTTGATATAAAACATATCATAATATCTATTTAATAATATCTATTTTATGGCTATCAAAAGATATGCAGAATGTAATACAGCTTATTATAAATTATTCTCACTGTCTTATTAGCAAGCTGTTTGCTTCAATTAACAACTCTTCTAAATATTTCGGAACAAAACTCAAGCATGAAACTTGGTCATTAATATCATCTACAGAATTAGGATTTTCATAATAACTCAAGATTATGAATGTTAAAATGATATGTGAATTTCAGGAATCAATCTACAACATTCGGATTACAAGAACCAATTCTATCAAAAGTACTGTTTACTACTAAACCCTTCTAATTCTTCCATAAATCCACTTGACTCTTTCTTTCAACACTGATAAGTTTTTATACGTCTCAAGTGAGAATTTCTCTTTTTGCAAGATGCTATGAATATATAAATTTTAACTTAAATATTAGTAGAATTGCTACAAATGATGTGTCACTCAGTTTGGGTGATGCGATGATTTTAGCTTTGGAACTTGGCGAATTAATTGCTGGAACAAAATTTAGAAGACAGTTTGAAGGCTAAAAGCGATTATTAATGAGCTTCCGGAAATGAAAAGTTATTTACAAAAAGTTATTTTGTACTTTATAGATGAAAAAAGTTATTTTACTTATATTTCAGTTGGAGCAGAAGCAACATATATATAAACAAATTTAAATAAAGTTACAACTAAAACTTCACCAATTACATAAACTTAAATTTTAACGACTGACTGTGACAATACAAAATGCTCCTATTCTTCAAATTCTTGGGAAAAAAAATCAAGAACTGAAATGACCCCTTTTTCCTTGACTCCTTTTCTCTTAATATTCTTTTCTCCTCTTATCTTTTTATCAAAATCACTCTATACTATTTTTTCTACTACTTTTTAGAAATCATTTTTTTTTTCACAGAATTTTAAAAATTCACATAAGATACGAAAGTATGTTGAAACAACAATTTCCAATTAATATCGCGATGATTCTATACAGAAAATTATATCGATTTATCACGTTCTATAATCAAAAAACAACAAGAAAAAAACAAGTTACAACTGGAAACATACTATAGAAAAAAGTGAACATGAATGTAAATAAGGGAATGGAACTGTTAAATGATATTATCTAAAGCTTAATGATTCGCTTGAAATAGCAAAAAATTTTCCTCATTTTTTATATTTTTCTGCTATACATGCCACTACTTTTACATCTGTAAGCCAAAATTCAAAATAATCTCAGAAATATTGAAAGATATTTTTCACTACATTTCTGATTCGTTCTTACTGTATACCTAATTAATAAAACCAAAGTGTAACGAAAAACAATGCAACAACATCGGTCAGCAGTAACGAAGCTAATTATCAGAGCAATTAAATTTCCCAAGCTAAGATAAAAAATTCCTAATTATGAGAAAATATTAGTTTAAAACTCCTATTTGGTCTAAGAGATGATGCTGAGTGATAAAGAAAGAAGAGGACATTTTCATTATGCAATACTTGAGCCTTCCTCATTTAATGAATTTTTTATTCTTTAAATACCAAAAAAGATGATTTTAACAAAAAGATAAGTTATATCTAGAGCAATTACCGGTTTTTGAAGTTGTGAAAACATCATGTCACCATAGCTACGTAGCTAGGTATATCACTTTGATATATCCTAACGATCCAATCCATAAAAAATAGTACAGTTAATGAAGTAAATGAATTCATGTGACGGCAATAGAGAGTTTTTCAAATTACATAATCATATTTGACGAGATTTTAAGTTGGACATTTCCCGTTCATAACCAGTACAATTATATAACTTAGTTTGATACAAACAAACGATAAATTATCATAACATATCACTAAAGTCAATAACATGACGCTGAATCACCTGATGCCTAACTTTCTCAAACATCGTTCAAGTCCTCCTTCCTCGTATTCCTCTTTCGAAATCCAGAAATCCTAAAATAATAAAAAAGATCGAAATCAAAATAGACAATTTTGCTCTCTTTGCGAAACAAAGAATCACAATAACAAATTATCCGATCTTTAAATTGCATTATTATAGAAATTAAAAGGAAAAGACAAAAACATGTGCATACGCAAATAAACACTTACTGTATCCCGATCCCTCATAATGTTCGCTAATACAGCACCACCAAGAAATACCATATGCTGCCTCCTTGGAGGAGCTTCAATTCGAATTTTAAACTTCTGAAATAATATGATTCTTATATTAATGCCAGCAATTCCATTAAGATTACATGTCAGATAAGAAATCTTAGCGACAAAGAATTATAATAGGATAATACCGCAAAATCCACTTGATAGAAATGAAAAGAGATTGCAGTTAAGGAACCTGAAATGCTTCAGTATTCCCTCGCAGAACTCGATCTAGATAAAGCTGTTTCAGTTCACGTTCCAAACGACTCTGAAGACCTGGATACATAGTGGTACCACCAGACAACACAATATGCTTATAAAATTCAAGTCGAGTATCTGGAAAAAATAATAGCATGACAAAATTGAAAGCCCTAGACCCCTGAACATCAATTTTCTGCTTAATCGCGATTCTTTATATACTTGAAGGAAGACTTCGATTTTTTGAAGATTTCCAATTTCAGGAAAATTCTTTTTAAAAAAAAAAAAAAAAAAAAGGAATGAATGAACGGTTTTAAATTAATCATACCAAATTCAAGTTAAAGAAAACTTGCAAAAGTGCTATTTTTTTCAGTGAAGAATTTTTCGTCAAAGGCATTACTTGTCGTTACATCGGCGATTTAGAAAAATGCACTTGTACATGCGAAATATGGAAAAGATTTCACATTTCAAAGAAAATCATTTTACATCACACACAGACAATATTACTAACAATCAAGTTACAGCTTCGAATATCAAAATTCAATTTTACAGCTTGAAATCGATTTTGTTGTTACTAAAAAGTGATAGAAGTATAACAATTCACCAATGTCAGCAGACTGTATAACTCCAAAGAGTAATTCACTGAGACCTGATCTTTCAACGTTAATTAAATGTGGTTGAAATAAAATTTCAGGTGCTTCGAATCTCTCGCCTCCAACACGAATCACACGACCATCCGGTAACTAAACCGATCTATATTTTATGATCCAATTTAATAGAACAATATATTAAAATCAAGACTTACTTTTAACAAGAACCATATTTTCATTTTGAAATGAGAAATATATCTATCCAGTAATTATCGGACAAACTAAATTTTTTATGAGAATATAAATCAACCGATTAATGTTAAAATTCTGATAGCGCCGTTTCGAACACAAATATTAGAGAATTTTTAAGTAAACTAGTAAATTAGCTAAGCGATGACTGAGTAATAGAATAAAAGAAATAATGAAAATATCTGAAGAGTCAATCATTCAGCCAATATTTTCAAGAAAAACTAACAGTATATGACTCCGTGAGAACTGTCGTCTCAAGAGCTAA
Organism: Onchocerca lupi; assembly: GCA_028564675.1. Taxonomy (NCBI): domain Eukaryota; kingdom Metazoa; phylum Nematoda; class Chromadorea; order Rhabditida; family Onchocercidae; genus Onchocerca; species Onchocerca lupi. The sequence goes on along the minus strand of JAOVVO010000921.1, from coordinate 13,308 downwards.
GCGTTGCTCTTTCTCCACGTCATAAGCTACATAGCATAACTTTTCTTTTAGCAAACGAACAGTCTCGAAATCTGCTGTATGATTAAAAGCATGACCTCGCAGTAGCAAGAGCTGGAAATAACATCGCGTTGGGAGACCACACTTAGAAGACTGGGAGAAAGATATACTTAATAAAAGCATAATTAAAATTCCACTGACTCTGCAAAAATTTGTTAATTTTAATAGAACTTATTATCTTTCACAAATAAAAGTGTACTTTCCCCATTCTTTTTTTCGTGAAAATAAACTTGTAATTATTTTTCGCAAGAATATACAATTCTTTAGATTTATTTCATAAAACTATCATTATCTTAATAGGAAACAAAGGTACTCATGAATTGATGCTTCAGAAAACTGCTCACATTACCTTAATCAAATACCGAGTGATGTCACGTCCCGCAATATCTAAACGACGTGTCAAATGATTCAAAGCATATCCTTCGTACACCGGACAAATGTGTGTTACACCTTCACCACTGTCAACGACAACACCCGTAAGTAATCCTTGATGGTAAAGTGTCAATACTGCCTAAAAAATTTTCAAGGAATATGTAGTTAAGTTAAACATTATCAGATCTTAATAATCTCAATAATTAGCAAATAGCGGGAATGGATACGAGAAACGAAAATATTTGCTGAAATGCCCTAGTTCAGAAAATAACGAAAAAAAAAAAAAAAAAAAGAAGCATATTAAACGAGGTTTCAAATATTTGACTCTCAAAAAACGTCTAGATTTTGATCCTTTAAAAACGTTAAATGGATTAAATGATTAATTATAAAACTTTTTTCCAGGATATTAATATTCAACTGAGTGAAATGAACTGCAGTATAACTGAACCAAATTGCATTCAATCCTAGTGATTATTTTAAGTTTATGATCCTTTAAAAAGTCTAGATTTTGGTCTCTTGAAAAACGTCTAAACATCAAATGGATAATTAAATGATTGATTAGAAAAATCTTTTCCAGGACTTTAATATTCATTGACTGAGGTGAGTTGCAATATAGCTAATTAAAGCAAGCTGTATTCATGATTCACGGTTCTAGTAATATTATTAACATAATGTTTGAACACTGTTCCGTCTTCGACAAAGAATCAACAAATTCAAAATTTTCATAGGCATACCTAGAAAACTTACTTGCACAGCAACATAGAGGGAATTGAAACCATACTGCTCGAACATAACTTGAAAAAGTTTCTCACGATTACTACTTGGATTTAACGGTGGTTCAGTAAGCAATAATTTGCAATCCTTAAATAAAATTAAATAAGTCACGTCGAATAATATGCCATAACATGCAACTAAATTTCATCTAAGTCATACTAAATTAAATGAACGCCTACTAAATTAATCATTCTTAAAGACTAGATTAAAAAAGAAAACGAAAAACAAAAAAAAAAAAACAAACATACTTTTGGATCAATATCCATCTTTTCTGGACCAAATGTGTAATCCCATACATGACCCATATCATCCCAATTTCTAACTATTCCATTTTCCATAGGATAACTACATTCTAACATCTGCCTCAACTGAGTGCATTCTTCGCCAACCATAAGATCCTGGAAGCCAACAATACTGCCGATTTCTTCATCTAACAATAGGAACAGCTTGAAATAATGAAGTGAAAATGTGTACCTTAATTTCTATATTGCCAACTTTTTGTGATGATCGTACCAGTGGACGTCCTACCACTGACGGAAATATATGAGCAGGGAAATTGGTTCCAGCATAACCACATTTCACAAACTAAATTTTACATTTAATTAAACATCTCAAAATTTCAGATTTTGTCGCTCAATTTAGTTTCAAATTAAAAAATGAGTCCGGCAGAAAACAAGAACGATCGAGTATCCTGAACTTTGGAAGATGATAAATTTTACTTTCCGATTCTGAATTTATTTTTTTCAATATAAAAGATTACTCCAGTGCCATTGTCAACGACGAGAAGCTTCCGACCTTGTGAATCCATACTAATGCTTCGAAACAGGCAAAATAGGCTTTAGCAAGCAACTACCGCCGACTTGCTACTTTTCGTTAATCTTATAGGTTCTATCTGTAACATTTAAAATCTAAAAAATGTCAAAAAAATAAAAATAAAAAAAAAACAAAGAAAAGAAAACTATAATGGAAACTTGAATACAATGCAAAACTGATGCTCGATCACAAGCTACATTGTGATTATCAACAACTACTTTCCAAAAAAAAAGTATTAAAGATTAGCCGGAATTATTTTCGAAAACGAAGGAAAAAAAGATTGGAATATTCACTAGTGCAATAATTAGGAATAAAACAAGACAAAATGGATAAGAAAAATACCATCCTACTCAAAATAAAGAAAAATAAATATAAAAATGGGATTTTTACAGTGATCAAATAAGAGCGAAATAATTGAAAGAAAAATAATGCCTACAAAAGGCGGAAATAATTGAAAAGAATCGTAAAAATGTCGAGAATTTTTTTTTAAAAAAAGAACAAAATAAATATCTCTGTTATATAACTTGAAGCAATTTTTGTGCGCAAAATATTTCATCAAATAAACGAATGTTACAGTAAGAATATCATTTAATGTATGAATAATAGATCTTAAACGTGACTATCCAATTTTCATGCACAAAAGAAAACTTCAATGTACAAACAAATACATTTTACACAAGAATAATTAAATCTTAAATATCTATAAAAAATTTTCCGAATATTACATAACGTAATCCACGCACGTCTAAAGCAATCCCAAAACCAATATTTCATATATAAGCAAATATCGAACATCATTTTCATGACTCATTAATTACGCATGTTACGGTAGAAATGTTAGCGTTTCGAGATCATTTTGAGCTAAACCAACGTTAAGTGATAAGATGATATGATTATGATTAAATTTTCTGGTTTCTGGTTTGCAATTTCATAAATCATCGGTGTCACTTAGTAAGTAATCATAAGCAATATTAGTATTTTGAATAGTTCCAATTATCTAATCAATGAAACTATCAACTTTCCATAAATATCGGATATAACGAAGATTTAGAACGTTAAAACATAGGCTAATTTATCGATCTATTAGATTGATCATTCTCTTATTAAAGGCTTAATCTTAGTTATCATAGAGATCATAATATTGCATTAATCATTTGCGTATTATAAATTTAATCTTAGTTAGTTGTAACTGTCATCTTTCATAATTAGCTTACTAAAAGATTTTTGAAATATAATCCTGAGATTGACATTAATCAATAAAATTATTCATTTTTTCTTTTGAATGAATGATTTATAAATATAGAAGAAATTTTTGCGAGTCATAAAATTAATATTATTCATTTATTAACTTCTTTTTTCATTTTTATTTATATTTTTCCTTTTTTTTTTACTTACACATGAATCATAAAATCATTGATACATCTTAGGTACAAATGATGTGAAAATATTTCAATAATTATGCAACAGTAGTCCGTCATACAGTATTTCGTAATACGGTAGTACCTCGCATGAAATATCGTAAATATTTCATTATACGATTGTATTTCATTATAAAATATTTTATCATACAATTTACTTTAATCAAATATGTATTTATTTCGTTTTTGTACGATATTCCATTCTTCGTATGATTTCCATTATACGGTATTTGTCATAAACGGTATCTATTTTGCTATACGGTATTTTGTTATATACCAGATATTGGCATAGTATTTAATTGGTCGATGAGTAGATTAATTTATAACAATCATTAATGATTCATCCAGTTATCATGCGCCGATATTAGCAATTGGGGTGTAATATGTAAGTTTTTCAAAATCAATTTTCATTTAACAATTCAATTATGCTGTAAATGTAACTTTGAAAATGATAATTTTACTATATTGCTCATTTTACTTATGTAGAAATGGAAATTTTGGGAATGTTTTTTAAAATATATGAAATACAAAGTAAGCTGAAGCTAAGTTGCTCTTGAAGATATCAAGTTATTATTAACTTTCAGTATTCAGAATTTGGCTCTAATAAAAAATTTCTACCTTTCGCTTTTCTTAAAGAAAGAACTAAAAGCTTTTCAATATACTTTGATAACAAAGTTTAATTTATTGCTTTTGATTTTAGCAATAATTAAGAAATGTAATACTTAATTTGAACTGAATCGCACTACTACCATATATTTTCGATGTAAATGATGGAACAAATTTGTTTTTTTTCTTTTTTTTTCAAATTTCATCCATTTAAAATTTTTTCAAAAAAAAAGCTCATAATTTGTTTGTTTTCATCTGAGTTTCATTTCATTTTCTGCATATTTTACAGTTACTGTTTAGAATTTTTGATAATTTAGTTCGAAAATCTCAACATCCCCAACATTTTTAATAAGTGTTTTTTCTTTACTTCAATTTTTAAAATTTCACTTTCTGACTTCTAAATTAAATTTTTATCATAAGAAAGATATGCATTATAAATATTAAACATGCGCAGTAAATTTGTAACGACGAAAATTTCTATTCAATTTTTTAAAATTATTTTGTATCAAATGATCAATTTAATATGATTGGAAAAAAATTTCAATGGATTTAAAATGTATTAAATATACCAGCTTTTATTTTTGCACAGATAAACCATTAATTTGAAAGTTGGAGTTTAAATTTTCATAAAAAAATGTGTTTTATAGAAATTTTGAAAAATAAAAAACAAAAAAATAAAAATCTAACGTTCAACAACATTGATGAATTTTTCGTTCAAGCTTTATTCACCTTCTCTGTTTCACCGCCGGAAAAATAGCAGTTGGGATGAAGTAAGTTGGTCAAAAGAGAAGTAAACAAAATGACCTGAGAGAAGAGTTAAAAAACGTAATTGAAGTTGGTTTCAACATCAAAATAAAGGCAGGAAATACTGAGGTGAAAAAAATGAGTTTTTTTTTTTTTTTTTTTTTGTTTTGACTGAAATCAATGATGAATTTTTCTTCACTTTCGTATTTGAAGAGAATGAACAATGAAAAATGTTTATAGAGTAGGATCATATTGCAGAAGAAATGAATTATTGATTTGTTTTTTGCCAGTCTGTTTTTTAGATTTTTAATTCTAATCTTTCGAATATATGCGAAATTGATATTGTAAAATGTAATAAATGAAATTTTCAACAAGTGCTGTTGCATTTTTGTTGCAACAAAAAGAGATTGATAAAGTAAATTTTTTGTTTCTTTCATGGCTTCTTTAATTTCTGAATTTTTAGTTTACATAAGAATATCACTTGATATAATTAATTGATTAAATTTTTTGTTTTGAAAATTCAGAATTTTGTTGTGAAAAATTTCGTCGTGAAAAATTTCTGATTTAATTTTAAAACTAGACGTAAAACACTTTTAAAGAGATCAATCATTTCTTGTTTGTGCACTTTCTGAGGAAAAATTCAAGTAAATTTCTAATTTTGGTTTTTTGTCATTTATCTATTTCTTTCATTATTCACTACAAACTTAAGCGACTTTTTCCCTAATGGTTGAGCATTTTGCTGATTTGATTAATACCATTAAGCTAGACATCCGAAATGTTTGCAATCAGCTAATGGATAATAATAATCATATATTGTATTCTACAAAAATTGATAGGAGGACGATCGTTACTGTACTCTGCAAAAGTCTCAGTGACATGTTTTAAAGGCTGTTGAATTCTTTGATAAAAATAAAAATACGGTAGTTTTATTAATGTCAAATGTGTTAGATTTCTGTATTCTTCTTGGAACAAAAAGAAAGTTAAGAAATGAGAATGAAAGAATTTTACGTAGCATTACAATCTAACTTCTGAAGTTTTGAATTTTGCGCAGCAGTATGATCTAGCTTCTGAATCTTGTAGAATAAGATAATCTAAATTTTGAATCTTATGCAGAAATAAAATCTCTAACGTAATTTTATCATACCTTAGACTGCTATTTTCACTAATTATTTTACTTGTTCAAAAATATAGTCTTATTTTTGAATTTTGTAACGCAGTTTAATTACTGAATCTTATATAGTAATATTATAGTAATATAGTCTGTGTTTTGTATCTTATCTATAATCGAATTTTATGTAATAATTGAATCTAGTAGAATTTAAAGTTTGAAATTTATATGACAATATAATTTTGATACAGTGGTTTTTTTTTTTTAATTTAATGTACCAATTAATTATAAATATCCTGTATTTTTTGATTTCCGAAACGTTTACAAACTTATCAAAACTCGCATTCTTGGCATTCTTAGAAAATCTTTTTCAAGTAAAATCAGTTTCACTTATCAATGATTTTATTCATTTTTTTCCTGATAGGATTAATTTTCCTTCCGTATAAACAAAATTAATATTTGTTTTTATATAATAAATATCAGTAGAAAATATGCAGATAATTAATCTTTTAAAAAAATTGGTGATATTATAATAAAAATAGAAAAATTATTTTTTCGTTATCTATCAAGTGATTTAATAGGAAAATGATAAATAATTTTCCAATTAAGTAACTAATAAGTAAATTTCACGCATTAATAAAAAAAATTGTTAAATAGTTGAAAATTTTAATTGGTTTAATTTAGGTATTTAGGCATATTTTTATTTGTTTTTTTGCACCTTTACTTTCCGATGAAAATTAATTCTAATTAAAGCCCACTTTATTATATACGATTATTATTTTGGAAGAAATTTATGGAATATTTGCAAAAATGAAAAATAGAACTACATTGGTCAAAATATAAAATTCCAAGGTTTGCAAATGAAACGAGAATAAATTAATCTTCCCACTTTTTATTTCAATTTAATCTTTGAATTGAAAGAGAAATTTAAAAAAAAAAAAAAAAAAAAAACTCAAAAATTGCTATTCTATGAGTGTACTTTGACTCATATCGTTCATTTCAAAGCAAAAAAAAAAAGAACTCATCCATTTAAATATCAATAATAAAATGGGTAAATGGTACGAAAGGGTACGAATGATTGATGAAAATGGAACTGACAGTTGGTTGGTTTAAAAAAGAAACAAAATGAAACTTGTTAAAGAAAAAAATTTGTTAGAGAACAGAATTTCTTAGTTATTGCTGTCTTTTTTGTTTATTGCTTACTTCTTGAAAATAAACAAGAAAAAAAAAGATTTTTTTGTTTTTCTCAATTACATCATTTATTATATGACTAACGTGAAATTCGTCATTTTGCTTTTTTTTAGAAACAAAATTTTTTTTTTTTTGAAATGAATTAAAATTAATCCTCGTTATTTTCAGTATTTAAGCACAAAATGGCATTGATATTATATATACACATGTTCACCTTTTCAAATTCTTCATTTGAAAATTTGCATATCTACTGAATCATTTCGCATATTTAAACTCATCGATGACTATTGGCATATCTTTGAATAACTCTACATATTGCAGATAAGAAGCTGCTGTACTTTGTTCGCTTTGGTTGTAATTTTCCGAACAGCTTAAGTTTGCTGTAATGATATTGTTCGAAAAATTTTTTTATTTGATTTTTAATTTAACGAAGTAAAAAAGAATGAATTTTTAAGAATTTTCTAATTCATGAGTTTGGAAATATTTTCGGTTCATGTTCAAATCGAAATTTCATACTTTTATATTTGAATGCTTTCATTTAAATAAGTAAGCAGTGAGTGGAAATAATTATTATTATTTATTGCTTGCAAAATGTAAAGAAAAAAATAAATTATTAGTTGTTGTTAACATTAATATTATATATAATTATTGCTATTATTGTTATTATTATCATTACTAGTATTATTATTTTTTCGACAAATAAACAAACGATAAATAATATGGAATTTTGATTATCCATTGTTTACACAAATAAACAAATGATTATCTATCATTTAGATAATAAACAAGCAAAAAGTAAAGCAAAATTTTGACCACTTGTGATATGATTAGAGATTTGATAAATATTAAAGTAAAATTGTTTGCATTAGACGAATAATTTTGAGAATGTTGGATAGCGATTCAATTGTATTCTATCATTTGTGCTATTATTTTCACACGCTTCGCCACAACATTGAGCAATAGCTGCTTAAATTTATTTTAATCTTGAAGTTTTAATCTTTATTACAAATAAATTTACTTCCACTCACTTTTTTAATGTTTATGCATCACAAATAAGCTCTAAATAAATATTTAAAAGTAAAAGAGCCAAATAAATACTTTGATGAGTGATAAGAAGCAATTAATGCATGTATTTAATGAATAAATAATAAATTAATGACAAGAAGTAAAAGTGTCAAAGTATTTTTAAAGCAGAATTATCGTTTGATTTTGTATTTGCAAGAATATTTAGTCCTTTTTAAGGATGTAAATCAACATTTCAACAAATAATCAATAGCCAATTTGTCGCATTTTTTTTTTTTCTATAAATGATTAATTAAAATAAAGTTGAAGTTTCAGAGCTTTCAAATCTATACATTCAGGGATGGCATTTGAAACCGATATGATTGTTGGACCAGATAAACTGGAAAGTAATTTTGATTCTCAAAGCTATCTTTGGGTACCTGTTTTTAAATCTTTAGCTTTACAGTAGAAATCTATAGATTATGGTTTATAAAGGATAAATTTGTATATATCCTTGTAAAAAAATAAAACTTATAAAAGGAATTTCAAAATTCGAAAGAATTATAGAACTTAAGTAAGGAAAATAATAAAATTTATGCGAATTAGGATTAGGAAGATCCAAGACAAGTAAAGTTTAATATACTAGCTTTTACATTTCAAAAACGAGAAAATTTTAAATGAATGGTGTTAAATAATTATTTTATCAATTGCAATTTTAACGATTAATGGTTAAAATACCAAAATTATTAAATTTAATAAAAGATCTCATGTCACCAAAAAGCTTTAAATATTTTTGAAATATGAGAACGAGACGTGAATTAAATTGTTTTAATCGAATTATGAGCTAATTTAATAGAATTACAAGTTAATTTGAATGGTAGCTACGATTTTTATACTTTTCATATTGCTAAAGCGTTCACATAAATTAAGCCTAGGCTTATTTTCCCATGTAAATTTTCTCCTATCATCCAAGATTAAATTATAAGAAAGAATCATAAAAAAATCTAAGCTAGGCAAATAAAATATGGAAAACTTAATGAAATAATTAAAGAATAGAAAAATTTTTTCTGACAAAATTTTAATAATAAATATTTTTTAATTTGAATTTTATGATCTTTAATTTAAATTGAATTCTATTATTAATTAAGGATTTTTATCAACATATTGATGATCCGGCAATGCAAATGATGATCATGCTATTACCGATCATTGCTGAACGAATTGATTGCTATGATTCGCTTTTAGATTTTGGTGCCGGACCGACCATACACGTTTCGGTTGTTTTCAGGAATAAAGTAAACAATGTAAGCGATATCATCTTTTCCGAATAAGATTTTCATTATTTATTTTTATCAAGTTTTCCGGATATAATAAATTGATATCGACGATTATTAATTAATAAATTTCGACAAATTATATTTTATTTTCTTTTTTTTTTTCTTTTGAAATTATGATATGAAAAAAAAGAACAAAATTCTAAACAACTTTCTTGTTTTTTTCTTTTTAAAATAGCTGGCATCATATCATTTGTTCTTCTTTTTCATTTCTTTGAGATGAAATTCGAAAATGTTTTGAATTTTATCTAACCATTGTCGAAACTTTGAGCACAAATACTATTTAAAAACTCTTAAGTGTAATATTACACATAATATTGCACCAAAAAATTTTTAAATACTATCTGTTCTAAAAGAAAGAGAGAACATTGAAAGGTTGCACAAAAAGTTACTTTTTCTTAGAACTTCGCTTTTCCTTTTAATATCTTTCCGATAAAACTTACAGAAAATTTTAATGGGCTGAAGTTGAAATTTAATTTTGAAAAATTTTGAGACTTAATATTAACGATGATGGAAAACAGTACTAAAATTTACTTTTTTTTTTTGATTTTTATTTTTTTTCTTTTTCTTTTTGATATTTTTTTAGATAAAAATTTTCGATACTTCAAAATTTTAACCAACTGATGTCCAAGTTTCAGAAGTTCTTTGTAAAAGGAACGTCGTGAAAAAAAAAAAAAAAAAAAAAAAAAAAAAAACGAATAAATTGTTTACCAACATTAAAGCGAAGAAAAAAAGTACGGCTTCTGAAAACATTAAATAATAGTTGGTTTAAAAAAAACTTTTTCTTTGCAATAAATGAAAAGAATTTTCCTTTTTTCTTTCTTTTTTTGAAGTATTTTGTTCGTTTCTTTTCTGCTCTTTTTATTCCTTCTTATCGAATAGAAAGAAATCATTTGAAAAGTCAAAAAAAAAGCAAAGATTGATGCCTAGGTTGTTATTTCTAATCAATCTAACAAAAATAAATTTTGCAAATTTCTTAAGTGCAGAATGAAAGATTGTAAAAATTGAATGATGCTTAAATGAAAAAAGACTGAATACACTAAGAAATAAGCAGCCTAATTTGAAACGGATGATTATTTTCGATAACAGTTGCTTAAAATTAAATTAGATATTGAAATTTTTGAAAATTTTCTCGTATTGACTGATGAATCGCAAATAAAGGAAACGAGATAGTTGGTATTGCAGCTTAACACTCAAAGGAAAGATCTGTGGCTCATCTGGTTATTTTAAAAAATTTTTGACAAGAATAGATGAACGAAACATTTAAAATTTCATAAGTTTCGAAAAAAGAAAATTTCAAATATGCATGATTGACTCTAAAATTTCAAATTTTAATCCCAGGAAATTTTTTGGAAAATATATATGTACACACTCAAAAAAAGTCATTTGCACTATTTAAACTGATCAGCTAGTAGTCAGCTTAAATCATATTTTGTAAAACTAATCTCATTTAATAAATACTAGTTTGTAGATAAAATAAATTTCAAGTTGTATTTTGGACATATTTGGCTCATTTATGAGCACTAATTTACATTTGAGATAAATATCAAAGTATATTTTGGATATGCTTGGCTCATTCATTAAACAGTAGTTTCTGGATAAAACAAACTTCAAACACTGTTTTCGACATACTTTGCTCATTCACCAAATACTAATTCATAGATGGAACAAATTTCATATTTTTGGACATACTTGGCTCTTTTAACAAACACTAGTTCAGGAAAAGACAAATTTTAGACTAACTATGTTCTAGATATACTTGGCTGATTATTTACCACAAAATCGTAATGAATTATTACGATGGACAACTGGTCAAAGTTTATTTGACTGGACTCCGGTACTTAAAATGATTGCTTCAGTTGAAGGTTCCGGTTGGTTACACCTTAAAGAAATGGAACAATACACCAAATCAAAGGTTTTAATTTTAACTGCATAAATAGAATTATTGAAATCTAAATTGTCTATAAAGTGCCAATAACAAAAAAAAAAAAACAAAAAAGAGATTGAGGAAGTAATTAATAAAGGTAAAATAATCAAATAATCACGATGAAATATTATTGACTAATTTGAAGAAATGTCAATATATTGTAAGAAATCATAGTAATATGCATTTAATTTTATTATAAATTATTACTTAAACTTTTTTAACAGATTCGCTCAATTTTTCATTGTGATTGTCATACCAAACCATCGATAAGCGCTCCAGAGATTCTTCAAAATAATTTTGATGTAAGTGAAAACAATGAGTAATCAAGTTACATACATTTCATACATTCAATAATTGATATTAATGATTAATAATTTTGTATTCAGTACTAAAGCAGTATGAGATATTCTGAATTATGCCTCTAATATAATATGCAAATACGATACTTTAAATCATTTGTTATTCACTGATAAAAGTTATGACTTTAATTTTTAGTTTTTCAAATCAAATTTATCAGATGTGATAGATTTCTCTAAATTTATCATTTATTTATTTTTTTTTTTGTTATTTTTTCATTTTCGAATTTATTTATTTTAAATCTTTAAAATTTTAGATAGTTGTAAGCATTTTTTGTTTGGAATATTGTAGCAATAGTGAAATGGAATATAAAGAAGCAGTACGAAATGTTGCAGATCAAGTAAAACCTGGAGGTGGAACTTGAAACTTTTTTTTTTTACTCTCAGGAATTTTTGAAAAAGGACAAATTGTCAACTAAGATCAAATAGGAAGTGATATATTCAAATAATTAATTTAAATTGGTATTAAATGAAAGTTTCTAACAAAGAAAATGTCAGAATCATGTATTGTATTTTAGGGTATAATTTATAACTTTTATGCTTATTTTTTATGTCTTATGTAAACTATAAAAATATAATTATAGAAAATGTAAACTACTAAATATAATATATAATTTTGAAATATTTCTTCAATAAAAGCATTTATTACAATTCCGACTTGAATTTATTTATTCCAATTTGGGTTTTTTTTTTTTATGTTTTACATAAAAAAGAGATTTTATCAACTGAGATCAAGGATAAGGTGATATTCAAATATTTAATGATAAATATAATATTTTTATCGAAGAAAAATTCGGGAAAATGAAAAAGTATTGAATCTTCTTTTTTTTTTGAAATCTGCTACAAAGATTTTATTTAAATATCTAACTTCCGAAACGAATAAATGGATCAAAATTTTGCTTTTATTTTGGAAATGTTTCGAAATAAAAAATTCAATTTGTCCTGTAAATTTCTGAAATTAAAAAAAAAGAATTGTTTGATCTGGAAACAGAATTATATGCGAAAAAAGTGTTTGAATTTTTCATTTTCACTAATGGTGTATCTTTTATTTTATTTAAAAATTGAAATTAGAGTTTGATTATTTGATGAAAAAAAGTTATTTATCAATTAATCATCTTTTTCAGGTTTGTTCATAATGGGTGGTGTTTTAGAGGAAACGTGGTGCTCATTTGGCGGATGTAAATTTGCGTGTTTATATCTTACCGAAAATTTATTATTTCAAGCATTACGTGAAGCTAATCTTTTAGTAGATGAACAATCGAACATTTATTATTGTTCAAATGGTATTTTCCTTATTTGTTGTAAGAAAAAAATTTCTAACTTTAAAATAATTTAAAATTTTCCGTTTTAAAATTTTGAATATCCCTTCATTTTCTTTTTTATAAAGTATCTTGTTTTACTACAAAAAAAAAAGAAAAAAAAAGTGAAAGGTGATTAACTTAAGAAAGTTGAATAAATTATTGAACAAATATATTAAAAACTAGCTGGCCCGGCCATGCTTGGCATGGTCGATCCAGCTATCTATGGGGACCGACCACGCTTCGCGTGTCCGGCTCCAGCTAATCTATATAAATAGAAATGTCAATGTTCGTTTGTTCAAAATCTT
>JAOVVO010000920.1:0-26547 GCA_028564675.1 Onchocerca lupi | reverse complement strand
TATATATATATATTAATATTAACAATTTGTTTTAACGAAAAGTTTCCCTTTTTCTTTCTTTTTTTTCGTTAATTGTTTGAAATAATAATTTTTTAAAAATAACAAATTTAACTCCCAATCAAAAAGAAAAAAAAAAGAGAAAAAAAGGGAAAAAATACGATATTATACGTATTTTATACAATTTTAAAAGAAAAGCTGAAATAAAGTTTGTTCGATGAAATTTCCTTTAAAAAAAGCAATATATTATATTAAATATATAAATATTAAATATTATCACGAAATGTTTGGAATATTTTTTTTTTTTTGAAAAAAACTGGAATATTTTTTGATAAATTTCACTAGGAATACAAACATACTAGTATTAATCCAGTATATTTAATAAACTTTTAATATTAATTTTAATGTGTAATTCGATAAAAAGTAGAAATCAGAAATTCGTATAATTTTTATGATATCATCGACATATTGCCCAGGAATAAGGACATATAGAAAAAGAAGGAAGTTTAAAAAAAAGAAAGAAAAAATATTTGAAATGACAAAAGTGCTTTTTTCAACATATTTGAAAATAAGCTTTTCTTGTTAAATCTCGCAATATATCTCTAACTTTATATTTCAAAATAAAATAAGTTGACTTGTATAAGCTTTCAAAATTTATATTCAAACATTTTTGGAATAAATAAATGATTGAAAATATCATTTGAAAATTAAATTAAACAAGAATAAATAATAATATATTTATACCGATTTTTCGAATTAATCCATTTCCAAGTGTTTCAATTTTATAGCAACAATAAGTAATAATTGATTTATATTATTTTTATATTATAGTTTGTTTTTAAACATTTCAATTTTATAATAATAACAAGTAGTAATAGATTTGTATCATTTTCGATTTCTCAAATTAATCTATTTCTGAGTATTTCAATTAATCCAGTTCATAATTAATTCATGTATTATTTCAATGATTATATATATATATCATTCTCGATTTCTCAGATTAATTTGCTTTCAGATGTTTTAGGTAATTCAATTCATAACAATCTATACAAATAATAATATAAGTATATATATATATATAATCCTTTGTTATGTATAAGTATATATATATATTGAAAATAAGCTATTTTTTAATGTATCTTTATTTTATTTCATAAATCTATTTCTCAAATTAATTTATTTCTAAACATTTCGGTTAATTCAGTTTGTGAGAATATTAGATAATAAAATGCGTGTATCATTTCCGATTTTCGAATGGATCGATTTTCTAACATTTCAATTAATTCAATCCGTCTCCTTCAATTACTAATTCCTTTTTTCTTTCGCTTTACTTTTTCTTTCTTCCACTTCAAAAAAAAAATTGAAAAAAAAAAAAAAGAAAAACGAGATTTACGAAATAAGGTAAATAAGTAAATAAATGGAATAAATAAAACAAGTTAAAATGAAAATAAATAAATAAATGAAGTAAAAGAAATAAGCATATAAAATAATCATAACATCATATGTTATTACGGTAAAATATAAAGATTTAATTTATTCAGATTAAAAGAATTTTTTTTTTTTTTTTTTTTTGAAATCAATCAAATTATCAATTTCAATTCATTTTTATCACACATATAATATTGATATATGCTATGGAATAATTGCTTATTGCTTCATATTTATATTTAATGATATTTATTAAAAGCATTGAAATTATATTTGTATAATTTAATTTCTGGCATGTCTTTGAATGATATTGATTTCCTTATAGAAATATCTTTTGATATGAAGAGATTAGTTAAATTTGTTATCCTCAGATTATTTTCATTTCGTATATCTAATCTATCAATTTTTCCAGATGTTTAGTTAAGTTTTTTGAATAATTTTTTTTTTAATTTTATCAAATTTTAGCCAAATAATCTATTCAAACTATACCTTCCTTTAACTTGTTTGATTTAATTTGTCTTATTATTAGCATTATCATCCGAGTTTATTGATTCTCCCGTCATTTATCCGATCATGATCATTATTATCTAGGAATATTAGCAGCTTATCATCATTTTATTCAATTATTTTGATCTTGTAGAATATAATTGGTAACTCTTTTTTTCTTCCCGGTTCATCATCATCATTATCCTAATTTATTAGTACTCCGTATCTATCTGATCATTATCATTAAAGAATATCTATCAACACCTTGTTATCATTTGTCCGGTATTCTCATCAGGAATATTTATTAGCATTCTGTTTTTTCGCAGCTCATCATTATCATCCGAGTTTATTAGTATCCCATCATTTGTCCTATCATTATCATTATCATCATCATCGGAGAATATTTATTAGCATCTTGTTATCATTTACCTAGGTATCCTCACCAGGAATATTTGTTAGTATCCCATTTTTTCCCAATTCATCATCATCATCATTCGAATTTATTAATATCCTGTCATTTACCCTGTCATTATTATTATTATTGTCATCATCATTGCAGAATCTTTATTAGCATCTCATTATTACTTAACTTCGGTATTCTCATCAGGAATATTTATTAGCATCCATTCTTTCTCAATTCATGATCATCATTATTTATTCATTTATCCTGATTATCGTCATCATCACTCTCATCGGAGAATCGTTATTATCATCTCATTATTATTTAGCACCGGATTGTTTTCATTTATCAGAAAATATTTTATTAATATATCTTTTTTTTCCACTTATTCATTACCATCATCATCCGCATTTATCTGATCATTGTCATTATCATCATCGTCATCATTATCATTATCGTTACCATTAATCATCATCATCATCATCCAAGAATACCATTTTTCAATGGAACATTTATTATCAGTCCCTTATTTCTCTCCTAGTTCAGCTTTAATTTATCCATTCCTCTTATCCATCGTTGATAAATATTTCGAAATTATCTATTATCAATATTACTCACTTCCCTCTTACACACACACACACACACACACACACGCACACACACACGCACACACATACACACATACACATATCAATCAATTTTTTGCCATGTTGCCGATGAAAAAAAAAAAAGTATGCCTATAGTACGGCTTGCTTGCTTGCGCTTAAGTTTCAATATGTCACCAATTGTCGCCATTTCTCTTTCTCTGCCTCTCTTTCTTTTTTTTTTCAATCTTTCCGCTCTATTTTTCTATTTTCTCTAACACTTCCCTGCGCTTCTTTTCCTCCGAAGCGATTTTAGAGTAAATGTTTATTTAGTCCTCGCTTTTGCTATTTTTCTTCCTTTCGTTCTTTCTTTTCTCATAATTTTAAAACAATTTTTTGAAGTTATTCTTTCGTACTCTCACTTTTCTAATCTAATCTATTTTTCTAGTGGGAATTAAACAAAGAAATGTAAAAGTGTGTTTCTTTAACTTTTTCTTCTCCTATCCTGTCTCATTTCAAAACTTATTTTTCAAATTAAATTATTATTTCTCTCTTTTCTCGCTCTCCGCTACTGCTCGCATGTCAACACATAAAACTATTTTATTATCTTTCTATCGTTTCCCTCTTCATTTCTTTCTCTCTCCCTTCCTTCTTTTCTCGTCTAATCACCATAGTAATTATTTTTGCAAATTTCTTTCGTTTTTCTTTTTTTTTTTTTACATCTTTCTCTCCGTTTCATTTAATAAAAGTTGTTGAAGAAACATGCCAAATGTAACAACAACTATGTTTCGTTTCATTTACTCTTATCCTTCTATCATTCTTCTTTTTCTCCCTCTTATCCCCTTATTCATCATCCTTCATCGAGGATTTTGCGCTCTCTTCTTTTCCCGCACTCTATATTCAACAATCTTTTCCCATATTTCTCATTACTATCTTTCTTCCAGTCAATTCTATTCTGTCCGGTATTTTCCAATCCGGTGTTCTGATATTCAGTATCTTCCTATCCTAATATCGGGATCCGGAATGTTCCCATCATTATCTTCTTGTCCGGTATTCTGCTATTTAGTATCTTTCTGCTCACTAACCTCCGATTTAATGCGGAAATCGGAGGTCAGAGGGCAGAAGGATATTGAATTTTTCAATTTCCAATATGGTCTTATCCAGTATTATCTCTTCCAAGATCTTCTAGGATTTCCTCATCCAAGAACCTAGCTAATCTTTCTCCCTAGAGAACTAATAATCTACCTAATTTTCCTCCCGAGAATTTTATTTTTTCTCGATTTTTCACCTTCTCTTCTCATCCTTCTTCTCATCTTCTTTCTCCTAATTTATATCCCTTCGAATATTTGCATTCTTTTCATAATTATTCCTGCTTGCATTTCCTCATTAAAAGATTTATGAAAAATTTCATCATTTTGCAAAACTCTTTACTTTCAAAAACTTTCAAAAAAAAGTTTTTTTTTTTTCGAAGAAAAGAAAGGAAAAGAAAACCGGATAACAAAACTAATTTGTTAAGAATCTAAATAATTAAATCAAACAAAAATTCTTTCTTCCCACATTTTTTCCTTCCTTCCGGTTTTATTATTTAATAACACACACACACACACACATACACACACACACACACACACACATACACATATATATTTGTTAATTTCCGGAAATTTATTTTCTTTTTTTTATTACTTTGAAGGTTAAAAAAAAAAAAAAAAACAACTGGAAAATTTCTTCATTTATCATTTTTCATCTCATCTAAAACAACTACTTTTTGCTATTATTATCCTTTCTAAATAATTGTTTCATTTTTAGATTTTCGTCGTTTTCGTTTTCTTTGCACGAAATATTTTTTTTTCCTTGCCTAATCAGTCAAAAAAAAAAATGTTTTGTGCAAAAGTTGCCATTATATTAATTTTAGTCCCGCTGTTTCCTTTCGTCTCAGAAGTTATCAATCAGTCATCTCGTCATTTTGATAATATAGTAAAGTGTGTTGTTAGCATGAGAGAAGCAAGAAGAGAAGAGAAGAAAAAAAAAAAAAGACGAGTTGATAACGGATTCAATCATTCCAACTTTTTTTTTCGGATAATACCCGACACAATCAATCATTGACGAAATTTCGACATATTGCATTTATTTTATTTTCCTTTACGAAGAAACCTCGTGGCTTTTCAATCCATCCATTTCAATCAATCTCTCTCTCTCTCTCTCTCTCTCTCTCTCTCTCTCTCTCAATCCTTTGGGATAAAATTGTTTTAGGCGACGGCAAATTTTCTTACTCCATAAGATATTTTTATCAAATATCCAAGAGGGAAGATACTTCGATGAACAGTTGCCAGAAACAAAAAAAAAAGAAAGAAAAAAATGTTTAAGAAAATGAAGGAATGAAAGGAAAAAAAATTACAATTTCATCTTATTTTTCCAAACAAATAAGCAAAATAATTAAAATATTTTCTTTTTTTTTTTTGAAATATTTTATATACTCATTTAATAGCTCTTTTATTTCTCTATCGGAAAAAGGAAATGTTAAAAAAAACTTTGAAAAAAAAAAGCTAAAATTTCATTTTGTTTTTTTTTTTTTTTTTCTTGCAATAAAAATAATCAAATATATTTTGAAATACGATACTCGCTCACTGGTAGGCTTTTTATTTTCATTACGTAAAAAAATATTGAATGTTAGAGAATTGCAAAAAATTGGAATTTCTTTTTAATTTTGCAAATAAAAAATAATCAAATATTTTGAAGTACAATACACTGTTAGCTTTTTTGCTTATACGCCGGAAAAAAATATTCAAGAAGATAGAAAAATCATTCTTATATTCTAATTCTTTTTTTTTTTTTTTGAATTATAATTTAAATTTACAAAAAAATATATTTTCTCTTTTTGGGATTATAATATAAATTTGTCGAAGAAATCCATTTTTTCTTTTCGGAATTATAATTTAAATTTAAGATTCTTTCTTCACTTTTATTCTTTTTTTTTTTTTTTTCATTTCATATTTCTTTCAACTTTTTTCTTTCTTCTTTCTTTCTTTTCTCGCTTTTCAGCTTCTATTTCATTAGTTATTTTTTCCATATTTGATTACGAAAAATAAAAAATTGATTCATGATAAACAAAATATTATAATTATCAAAGCAGATTTGAGAAGGAAGGAAGTGAGTTGGAAAATGAAACATAAATATCTGGTGATGAAGTGAAGTGACACAGAAAATAAATAATTTTATGTCCCTCAGACTTATCATCTTTGATCAGCTAATCATTCTATTTTTGCCATTTTGGATAAAAACATATTTACAATTTTTGATTTAATTTAAGACACAAGAAGGAAAAAATATAGATATGTGTTTGAGGAAAAAAATGAGAAAAACATATTTACATTTAAGAAAGGAAAGGAAAATATTCACATTTGACGAAAGAAATGAAAAAAGAAAAATTTTAGATTTAAGAAAAAGCAAAATATATATTAACATTTAGGCTTAGGAAAGGAGAAAAAAAAACAAATTTACATGTAAACAAAGGAAAACATATTTACATTTAAGGAAAGAGAAGAAAAAAAAATTTATGCTTAAAGGAAAGAAGGGAAAATATATTTACATGTCAACAAAGGGAAAAAAAAACATGTTTACATTTAAGAATTTTAAGAATCGAAAATGGAAAAAGATTTAGAAAGGCAAACATATTTATTTATATTTTAAGAAAAAGAAAAATATTTACATTCCAATCATAAAAAGGGAAATTTATTTACATATAAGGAAAGGAAA
Source organism: Onchocerca lupi (assembly GCA_028564675.1). Lineage (NCBI taxonomy): Eukaryota > Metazoa > Nematoda > Chromadorea > Rhabditida > Onchocercidae > Onchocerca > Onchocerca lupi. Next base: position 19,896 of record JAOVVO010000920.1, on the reverse strand, counting down.
GGAAAACAATACTTATATTTAAATGTGGAAGAGAAAATATATATATTTGTTTTTAAACAAAAAAAAATATATTTACATTTAAAAAAAACAGAAATACATTTACATATAAGAAAGGAAAAGATAAACATATTTTACATATATAGTAAAGAACTTTTTTATTATATAAAATCATAAAGTGGATTTCAAATGAATTTTTCAATTTCTAATCAATTTTTTTCTTTTTATTTTAAACTTAAATTTAGTTTGTATGATAGGTGAAATGAATCTAAGATGAATTTTTCAATTTTTGATCAATTTTTTTTATTTTGAATCGATATTAAATCCGTATAATTTTGATAATTGAAAAAAAGAAAAATGAAGTAAATAATATTTTTGTTAAAATTTATGACAAAAAAAAGTCAACATTTTATCATTTTGCATTTTATAAATAATAAGCTTTTTTTGTTTGTAATTTTTTTATCTAAGCATTAGTAATTGCAAAAAAAAGAAAAGTTTACTCATTTGTCTCTGGAAAAAGATAAATAAATAAACTTTTTTTCATTTTACGAATAAAAAACGAATTTTCAAAAAATTAAAAATGGTGAAATAAAAGGAATAAAATATTAGAAAATCAATTAGAGCATATTTTATTGATAATTGAGGTTTTTTTTTTTGTTTTTGAAAAAAAAGATTACAAAATTAAATTTTTTTAAATTGAATCCTTGAATGATTAGGTAGATAGATGTAAAGGTTATCATTTAAAAGGTCAAAAAAACTATACGAAATGATCTCAGTCGAGTTTTTCTATTTCTTCATTTTATTTTTTAACTGAAATAACTAATTAGATATGTGGTGAAAAATTTATAAACTTATTTTCCAATGAACAATCTGTATGAGTAAATATTAGGTAAAATTTAATCCAACAAAAACAAACGATCCAAAGAGTTAATTACAAAATTAATCGAATAGAATAAAAATTAGTTAAACAAATAAAGAAATTGATTAATTATTAATTAAATAAAGAAATTTATGAAATTATCAATGTCTGTTTCTTTCCTTTCTTCATTATTTACTAAACGGATATGACGAAAGACGGGTTAAACTAGGACAAATATTCGAAATAATATTTAGAACAGGAACTATAAGATGCTTATCATGGAATAATAATAACAATAAATATTTATTATCATATTTTCCGGTTTTTTATTATCTCGTTCGAAATATAAATAATTTGAAATATAAAATTCAATGAATTTAGTTTGATTTTAATTTTTAATATGTAAATGTTTTGATAAGAAGAGAAAAAATAATTATTTATTCGTTAATTAAAAGCATATATCAGCATTGTATATATATATGTATGTCGTGGTTTTATTTTTTAACTAATTCAATATTATGATATCAGTGCATTATCATTCCGTCATCCTATTATTATCATCTTATCTTTTTTTTTGCATTGTTTCATCAGTTCTTCATTTCATACATACTAATAAATACATCCTTTTATTCTTCTTTCCTTTCTTTTTCTTTTTTCTTCTTTTTTTTTTTTTTTTTTTTGTATTTTGTATTTTGTAAACGTTTTAATATGTTTTCTCGTTTTGCTGTTTTTTTATTTTTTTTTTTTTATTTTTTCATATCTTTCCTTTTCGAAACGCAAAATTGGAAAGTCAAAATCAAATATTTTCAATCATAAATCATCAGCAAAAAAGAAAAAAGAAGAAATAAAAATAAAAAAATAGAAAAAGAAGAAAAAAATAACGAAAAGAAAATGAAACGAAAAATGTGCGTCAACGAAGAAATATATTTTTAGAAATTATAAACAACAAACATTTTTTTTAAATTTTAATTTTTTTTGTTTATTTTATTATTGCTCACTTTAATCATGAAATATTTATACTTAAATACTCAACTTCATTTTTTCGATTTATTTTTCTTTTATTTTTTTTTTTTAAATAAAAGAAAAAAATTCATCAGTCATTTTCATTCTATGCTTTTTTTGTGCCATATATTTTTTCTCAAATTAATTTTGAATTTTTAATAAGTATTTCAAAAGTAAAAGATATTATTTGCTCAAGTTTAATGATAATATTTACTTTGGCTAAAAAAAGATTGAAAAAGATATGTATATATTATATTTTTTCAGGCAAAATTTATGAAGATATGTGCTTAGTAATTTTTTTTTTCAGGATAGTCTTATTTGTGAAAATATAGGCTAAGGCTAGCCTTATTTGAAAGTTTAAAATGGCCTTATTTGAAAAGTATCAATATTTGTTTTGCGTTATTTTATATTTTTTTTACTTTCATTTTTTATTTTCCATTATAGATAGGAAAAGGCCTTTATACCATATTTCATATTTATATACTAGCTAAATGTAATTAATTAATTAATTAGTGGGCAAATGAAGCATAGTTGTATGAGTAATGAATCAAATAAGACGATGTAATTATTTTTATTCAAATAAAATTATTTATTTAATTAAATAATAGATATTACAATGAAACAACATCTTCTTAAATTTTTGGAATTTTTTATGAAATTTTTTTCTTTTTTTTTTCAAAATTTTAGCAGAAATTATGTTAGAATTTTGAAACTTATTTTACACAATGTCAGAAATAAACCAAAAGTCAAAAATCAAAAATTTTGCTTTTGCATTTCAAATAATTTAATCATTTCTATTATTACTGTCATCATTATTATTTATTATTTTTTATTATATTTTAATATTACTTTCGATTTTTTTTATTAAAAATGATAATATGTTGGAAGATAATTGTAAAATATGAGTGATAATCTGAATAACAATTTTGAATAGATTTTTTTTGATAAGAATTATTTTTCAATAAATTTCTATTTACAATGAATATTAAATCTAGCTTGCAGTTTTTTCAAAACTTAATCATAATTTCAAACTAATTTACATATCTATTCAAAATCGCATAATTATTACTTACAAAATTCATATAGCTTTATTTATTTATTATTAATGAAATATAGGGAAAAATAAAGTGGAGATAAAGAATGGATATTTATTTTTCAATAGAAATTATTCATTTATGATAAATAAAGAACAGATGTTTTTGAATTTTATGCTCTTAAAACCAAAATATTTCATCGAAGAATTATCGATCAAATTTCTCATTTATTTTTATTCAAATTAAAAAAAAATTTTATTCAAATTTTTTCGCTTTTTTTTTGGTAAATTTATATAAAATTTCGATTTATTATCTTTCATCATTCTTTTTTATTTTTCGTTTCTTTTGCTATAATCGGGATTTTTTTTTTTTTATTTCCAAAAATATGCTTTTCAGATAATAGGATTGATAAACTATCTCAAATCATATTTAATTTATTATTTTATGTATTTATGTGAATATACATTTAGCATCTCAATCATATATTTAATATTTTTGCATGATAAGTTTCTAATTTATCGGTTAAAAAAAAAAAAAAGAAAAAATTAGAAGAAAAAAAAAAAGCGAAAAACGCGAAATGAATCATTTAATCATTTACAAATTGCTAAGAATCATTTTGCACTAAAATTATTTTATTTTTAAAATGAAATAATTATTCGAAGAGCATACTAATAAGGAAGTGATTTAAATATAGTAATTAATCCAGGATATTTGAATTTTAGGTTTAAAAGATTGAAGTCTTTCATTTTTCAATACTTTTTGTTTTATTTTATTTTTTTATTTTTTTTTTTTTAAAATAATCTTTATTTAACGTCATCGTTGTTATTAACATACATTTTTTATTTCTTATTTTTTGTCGCTAAGCTTTTCTAATATAGAATATCTGATCACTTTTGAAGATTTTATTTCCATTTATATTTAAAAATTAAAAAAGAAAAAGAACGAAAAGAAAGTTGATGAAACGGTTGCTATGTGAAATGAAAGTCCTTAAAAAGCATGCTTGGCTAACTAATATTCAAAACTAGGCTCTTTTTTCTTTTTTTCTAGAGTTAGAAACATTAGTTAACCAACATTATTAGTAATATCATTTTGAGCTATTAAATCTTCATTTGATATTTTTTCAAACTATTCTACTAAAACATCGCATTTCAAATAGATTATCCGAAATTCGTCATCAATTTCTTCTCTTTTATTCCCTTTTTTTTTTTTTTTTTTTTTTTTAGCATTTTATTATCATAACAAAATTGAAATGTTTTGTTAGCTAAAAATAGATAAAAAATAATTTTGTGTAATTCTCGTAAACTAGAATTATTAAACGTAATTCATTCACGTAAATGAGAATTATTGAACGTAATTCACGTAAGCGAGAATTATCAAACGTAAACATCAGTTCTTTAAATACTAAAAATTAATAACAAATAGCATATTTTATAAGCTTAATTATATCATTAATTAAATTTCATGCAATTATAGCTTAACTATCCGTATTGTTTTGATAGAAATGAACTAAGTGATATAATTACTTTCTAAATATATAATTTTATTGTAAGAATTTATACATGAACACGAATTAATATGTTTATTCTTATTTTTAATTCCAACTAATTCCAATTTCCTGTTTACCTATCATTTCAATCATTCTATTGGCATAATGTTAGTTTATAAAATTTTAACTAATTCAATTTTGAATTTAAGTTCAGACTAATATTATTTCATTTTATTCGTCAAAATTTCGAAATAATCTTAATCGTTGAATTTAAATTCGAATTATATTATTTCATTCAATTAATTAATATAGGAAAAATTAATAAACGAAAAGAATTTTGTTTTTTAGGATTAATTTTAAAAGATAACCATTTATTTTTACTTATTTTGTAGTAAAAATTATTTGGTAAAATTTTAACTTAAACAAACACATCGTGGGACAAATTAAATTAATTAGTGTGTTGTGTAATTTCAAGTACGATGGGACAAACTGTTGAAAAATTTTTTTTCTTTTTTTTTTTTTTTTGTTTAGAAAACGAAAAAAAAAGTGGGGAAGGGCAATAAAAATATGCTGCTATTGCTAAATTGCTGCTACTACGACTGTTGCGCGTATTTGAAATAGTTCAACAAATTTTGATGATATATTATTATCATCATTATCATCATCATCATTCTTATCATTGCACCACTTATCATTGTCATCACCATCATTACTATCCTTTTTTTTTTCCTCTTTTTTTTCTTCACTTTCATCATTGCAAGAAGAGTAATATAAGTTCATTTTTTTTTTCTTTGGTTTTTTATATTAAACGTGACTAATAATTTTTGAAAATTTTATTGTTTTAACAAATTCATCATTATCGTTATCGTTTTCATCGTTATTATTTGCATTATTATCATTATAATTATCATAATCGCATCGTTATTAGCATTGTCATTATTATCATCATTGTTATCACTATTGTTTTCATTACCAACATCATCATCGTTATTATTATCATCATTATATTACCGATAATGGATGGAATAGAAACAAAAAGCTTATATGATTTATTTATGGCATTTTATTTTTGATTGCAATTAATCATAAATATATTATCCTTAGAGAAGACTGAATGTTGATAAAATTTGCATATGCAGATATATTTACGTTAACAATATCATTATATATTGATATTATTGTTATTATTATTATCACCATTATTATTATCACTATTATCATCATTGTTATCATCATTATTGTTATTAATACCATTTTCAGCGATTTATCATGATAATAAATGATACAAAATGTTGCGATCATTTATTATTGCAACTAAATAGCATTATCTTTTTTACTTATCTACATTATGATTACAATTATAATTGTTATCCTTATCACTCAGTGTTGTAGTAAATAATATTATCAATAAGATATTGTTATTATTATTGCGCTAATTACAGCAAGAAATTGTATTTAACGCAATAATAATTATGAAAATAATAATACTATTATTTTTATAAACTGAATTGCTTTTTCTTTCTGTGCAATATTTCAAACTAAAATTTTTTTTTTTTAGAATCTCACTGCTAATGTTTTAAATTTTAATTAAATATTATGATTTAAAATATTTTTATAGTTGTCTTGTTAATTTATCTCTGTCCAAGTTACTAATTGTTATTATCATGATTAATATTAAGGACATTCGTAATATCGTCGTCCTCTTTTTTTTTTTTTTTTTTTTTTTTTTGTTATTATCACTGCTATAATTAGCAATCATTATTATTTTCAATAACATTATCATCAAATCATTGTCATAATTTATAACAAATCTTATATATTCATACTATCTGATAGAGTTATTATCATTATTTCTTTGAAATGTTTTTATTGATTTGTAGTTTTTCAGCCTGATCTATTTTGTCAACTGATCCCTTAATTCGTCAACATTGCATGAAATATAAATAAAATTAGTATTAAAAGTTCTTTGTTCAAATATATCATTTATATAATCAGACCATTAATCATAATGTATAGATAATACATGAAACAAATATATGTTAAAATGATTTATCCCACGAGTACTTATGTGATATTTTGCAATTTCTCAAAATGATTGACAAATCTTTTTTTTTCTGAAACTTTTTCTCCCAGCTTTGAAATCAATCACGGAAGTTTCGTTTGTTTTTCAAATTTTCTTCCTTGAAGAAGAAAAATTTGAAAAGATGCCATTTTATATTGCTATTCATTGCTGTAGGCATTTTTATGATTTATCAAAAGAAATTTAAATATGTGAAAAATTAAAGTTCTTTCCTCTTCTTTCTTATCATTCATTATTTTCTGAAGTATTATAAAATATTTATCTAATCTATTCTACCTTAGTTTTATGAAAAAATTTTGTAACGAGAAGAAACATATTTCAAAATCTTCTAGCAATCTAAATTTTCCTAAATTTATAAATGTATATATTTATTTGTTTGTTTTTTAAATATTATAATTTATTCATTTTACAAATGACTTTTTTATGAATTTTAAATAGTATTTTTTCTAGTAAAACAACAAATCAATGAACAAATTATTTTTTCATTTTTCTGCTTATTCGTTCATTTGCTTGTTATTCATTTATCTATTTACTATTTACCGATTTGGTTATTTGTTTATATTTATTATTATTTTTAATTTGTTTATTTTTTATTTATTTCCTCTATTTATTCAATTACCTTTTTTTATTCATTGTTTATTGGGAAATATTTTTCAGGAAGAATGTTTATTTATTTATTAGACATTTTGATTGTTTATTTATTACTTATTGATTTATTTATCAAACATTTTGATTAATACGATATACTTATTTTAATGAAATTTATTTTAAACTTTCATTCGTTCATTTCACAACTTCCGTCTAACTATTTATTTTCTCAACTTGTTTTGTTTATTTATTTATCTCGATTTCAATTTTATTCATTCCTTTCTTTTCATATCATATTTTATCTATGAAAACGGATCCAGTTTATCCCATATCTGATCTTTCATCTTCATTTTATCTGTTGGTATCATTCAAACTGATATCATAATGTCTGGTTTATCTCTTTTAAAAATATTTCATTTTCTTTCGTCTTTTTGTTTATTTTATTTTTTCTTTTAAAAGCAAAATACACTTTAAATAAACTGTTCCCTTTTATTTTTAATTTTTTCCTCCAATTTTTCATCAATTTTTTATTTTTTCCTTTAAATTTAGTAAATATTTCATGTTAGATTTTCTGTTTTAATCTATTTTAACGCTTCTTTCTTTTCCGATTTCTTTCTTTTTAATTTTATTTTCATTTCGGTTTCTATTTTCTGATTATTTCATTCTCATCATCGCAATTACCGTATCATATTTCCAGTTTTGCATTTTAATTAAAGTTTCACTTCATTTCATCCAATTTCTCCATTATTTTCTCTTCGTAATCATTCTCTCATTCGTTTTCCGGTTTCATTTCTTAGTTACTTGACCTTCCGTTTCTTCAACAAATATCTCCTTCCTAATTCCTTCGTATTTTCCGGTTTTCATTTTCGGTTTTCTACCAACTTTTCCGTTGTTTTAGTCTCGTAGTTTTAGTCTTTCTCATTCTGCTTCAACAAATACACAAATAAATGTCCTTTGTTGAAACAAAACTTTTGTTGTTCTCGTAGAAGTGCAGAAAAAAGTTGGAAAAAAGGTAAAAAGGAGAAGCAGGAAGAGAGAGAATGTAGAAACCGGAGGCGCAGGGGGCGGGGATCGCGGATTCCGGAGAGATATCATAGAATATCACTTTGGAAGGGACTGAAGAAAATGGAAGTTAAAAATTCTCGCATAAATAAACACACATATTGTCAATACATTCACATACACAAACATACACATTCACATACATAAACATACGCTGACATACATACACACATACACATACCATTAATCATTAAACACTCACACACATACACATTTCAATATACTCAACATTCACACATTGTCAATACACAAACATACATAGTCACATACATAAACATACACTGACATACACACACATATGTACATAACACATATTCGTCAGTATATTCACATACACAAACATAATACTCATACAAAGGCATGCATTCATATACACAGACATACATGGACATACATCCACATACATTTGACAAAGATATAAATATCTATGTATAACACACATAAGCATACATACATTCACATACACAAACATGCACAGACATACATAAACATACATTGACATACAAAGATATATATATATATATACATATCTCCCAATATTTTTATTCAGAAAAAGTAAAAAGTAGAAAGGGAAAATATGAGTACTTCCTTGAAAGAGCAACATACTCACATATTCATTTCCTTCTCTTTCTTTCTCTTTTTCTCTCTCTCTCCCTCTCTCTCGTCCTCTTTCTTATTGAAATTTTATCAACTTTTTGCACTTTGCTTTTTTTTCCGCTCCCTTTCTCTCTGTTTTTATTTTACAAATAAGAATGTTTAGAGGGAGAGAAATTGAAACAATCACACAGTTTCTCCCCTTTTCAAATAAAACAAAACAACATCAAAAAATGAACAGAAGAGAGAGAGAGACGGAGAGGCAGAGGGAGAGAGGGAAAGAAGAAGAGAAAAATAACAATACTTTTGAAAATTACTCTCTCCCTCCCTCCCTCTTTCTCTCTCCCTCTCTTTATTTACATCCTTTCAGGATGCTTTTTATTTCTTTTCACAATTTTTTGATTCGCAAAAATTTCTTTTCTATTTGTTTCAAAAATTCTCTCTGTGTTCCAAGTTATTTCGATAATATCGTTTGTTGATTTTTTCTTTTTTTCTTTTTTTTTTTTAATTTCGAATAACTCATTTATCATTTTAAAATCAAAAAAAAAAAAAATTCCTAATTAATTTTTCTTTTTTCAAATATACACTAAGAAGAAGAACAAAAACGAGCAAGTTCATTTTGACGTAAATTCCGGATGTAAATAATTCCAAAAAATAATTCATTAATTTTCTTTCTTTTTTTTTCATTTATCACTTTTTATTAATGATTGTGTGAAATTTTAATCTTAAATCGAAAAACTACGATTAGTGTTAGTTGTATCATTAACCTTTCTGCATGGAATGATTATTTATTATCAGTTATCAATTATCATTTAAGATTTCTCGCTTAATTTATGAATATGAATATCTTTTCGATAGTTATATATGTTGTAATTGTTGGAATGAATATTATCATTTGATAATTTATTCATTTGATATGAATTTCGGAAATGAATCGCTCCGAAAACGACTTAATATTATGAAAAATTCTAACCTTAATTGAATCAGGTTAATATTTAATTCCTGACTTGATAAGGATGATTATCTTTTTTTTCGGTAATATCTCGTAATTTTTTCGAGCAGAAAAAAAACTTATCAATAAATATTATCACTTTCTTATAATGTAATATTCGAAATATCAACTAATCCTTTTTTTTCTTTTTTTTTTTTTTTAAAGCATAAATGCCAGGAAAAAGTTTTTTTTTTTGCTTTTGGTTTTTTTCTGCTCTCTCTCTCTCTCTTTCTCTTTCTCTTTCTCTTTCTCCCTCTCTCTATTGCTTTTAAAAGGAACTAAGAGAGAGAAATAAAAAGGAAAGGAGAAATATAATACACAAATGTTTTCAACGAGAGAGAGAGAGGGAAACTTTGATATGTCAATATAATTCCTATACTTTTTTTGCTTCCTCATCTAACAAAGATATATGTGTATTAGACATTTTGGACTAAAAGGTTAATATTTAATTGATTAACCATTTTTAGTAATTCATTTATTCATTCCTTATATTCATTTCCTATTGTGCTTTTATTTAAAGGAAAGAAGGAAAAAATTATGAGAAATAATGCATTTTTCGTTTCTAATTTAATTTATTCATATATTTTCCTATTGTATAATCATTATTTTGATGTTGATGATGATATTGATAATAAAAATGATTCTATTAATCATCATAATAGAAATATGAATCATCTGTCTGATTATTATCACTGTATTTATCATTTATCTTGATTTAATCCGTTATCTACCTAACATTTTTTACATCATTTTTATTACCCTAATTTTGGTTAACATTATCGATTAATGACTTTATTTCTCATCATCATCATCATCATCGTCATTATCATCATTATTGTCATTAGGAATCTTTCTATTAATTATGATTATTCATATAAATTTTGTAGAATATTCCTCATAATATTATCACCATTATCATTGTCATTGTTATGATTATTATTATTGCTGTTAGGAATATTTCTATCATTTATGATTATTCATTGTAAATTTTGCAGAAATATATTAAGATTTTATTAGTTCAACAATAATATTAATTACAAAGTACGGTAATATTAATAATGATTGATGATAACAATAATAATAATAACAAGTAATAAAGCAGAGAACAATAAAATAGTAATAATTGAATTTATTAATGGTAATTAAATTTTTTGAAATCGTTTTGTAAAAATTTTTTCTTTCTTATTATTTTTTTCCGAGAATATGTATATACGCGACGCGAATTCGTATTTTTTTTTTCTTTTTTCCCCTTTCCCTTTCTCTCGTTTTTCTCTCTTTCTCTCTTATATCAAGAATTATTTAATTGAATTATTATTGTTTTAGGAAAAAATTGGTAATTTTGCTCAAAGCGAAAAAATATAGGTCCGTCCTCGTCTTGTTCTATCGAAACAACAGTATAACATTCCGGTTTATCGCGGTTTCTGATAGAATTTTGCTTGAAATTGGAATTTTCACGTGAAAAAAGGAAAAGTCAAAAAAAAAAAAAAAACGACGGACGCTTATCACGCTGGAGCTCTGTCCACCATCACCGCAAAAAACTGCCAATATTGGCAGTGCCCTAGAATTAATGGATTTAATTGGTCCAGCAGTTCTAGGCAATAATAATAATAGTGATAGTGATAATAATAATAATAATAACGATAGCAACAATAATAATAATAATAATAATAATAATAATAACAACGACAACAACAATAGCAGCAACGATATTCTTAATAATAGTAATATGTCGGATAATCAAAATTCGGAAGATAATAAAAGTATTGGATCAGTGAAATCCGAATCAATACCATCAATACCATTATTTGATGAATTAGCTACCGTATCACCATCATCATCAACCGTTGAACAAACCAGTAGTACACCGGAATCACGAAATCGAATTACAACAAGTCCTGATATTGGTGGTACCAATGGTACTACTCCTACTACTACTACTACTACTACTACTAATATTAATAGCAGATCGATCACAATTGATCCATTATCAACAACAGTTGAAAAAGCTGAACGACCAAGTTTAAGCTATAAAGATCTCATCATTGAGGCAATTGAAAGTAGTCCGGAAAAACGATTAAAATTGAATGAAATTTATCAAGTATGTTATCATTTATATCATTTTATCTTTTTTTTTCATATATATATGTATATATATTAATAATTCGATGAAAAAGAAAAAGACAAAATCTTTTTCAGAAAAAAAAAAGAAAAAAAGGAAAACATTTATTTCCTTTCGAAAATTTTTTCTCAAAAAAAGGCATCGAAAGCAAAAATTGCATTCCTTTTTTTCTTTTTTTAAAAGCAAATTTTAGAAAAAAAAGAAGCAAAAACATTGCAGGGAAATATTTTTTAAAAATAAGAACGAAACATCATTTTCTTTTGGTTTTCTTTTTCTTTTTTTTTTTTTTTTTTTTTGTTTCTCAATAGTATTTGCATTTATTTGACTCTTTCATCCATTAAAAACATTTTAGAAAACAAAAGAAACAAAATTTAAGAAACAAATTTTACAAAAATTTGAAATCATCAATTTATGGTACTTTTTCGTTTTTCTCATTTTTTTTTTTACCTCGAAATTTTAGTTAAAAAAATATTATAAACAAAAATTAATCCTTTTTGATCGATTTTATTTTTAATGTTTAATTTTTAAATTAAATCATTTTTAACTAGAATTTTGCGGCGGAAAAAAATTTTTATTGGAAATTTTTAACTATTTCAACTTTTTTACAATTTTTTGAATTAAAAGAATTAATGATAATGATAATGATAATGATAGTGATGAATGATTGATGAGAATATTATGAAAGAAAGAAGTAAAAAGATTTATTTTTATAATTTATAACAAGAAAATCCTTTTTTCATTCTCATCCACCTTCTTTTTTTTTGAAATACAATAATTGTATATTTGACAAAAAGAAAATCAAATATAAAATTGATTCATTTTTCTCGAAAGAATTACTAGATTAACTTACATCTATCAATTTCTAAAATTTATATTTCTTCATTTTTCAATGTTATTTGGAGAAATAAATTTTAGTTTTAAATTTTATGACATTTATACATACCTATATATTTTAGAAAAAAGTTGAAAAAATAACTTTTTTTTTTCAAAGAAAAGGTTATTTCACTAGCTATTAATTTTTTTTTTTTGGAAGCATTTTACATATCATAAGTAACTGAGTAACTGATAATTCCAAATTATTTTTGAGAAAAAAATAATTGATTTTCCAAAATAAATTGTTAACAGATTATTTTTTTTTAAAAAAAAAAAAGCTATTTTGGTAGATTTTTCTTTTAAGTAACGATTTTTTCCAAATGTTTCAATTTATAATTGACGTATTATAAGTAATTAATTTCTGAAAATAAATTATCAACAAATTATAGGTAATACGTAGGACGCATCCATATTATCGTTTACGACCGGATCAATGGGGTTGGCAAAATTCGATCCGTCATAATTTAAGTCTTCATGATTGCTTCGTTAAATTACCTCTGAAACAAACATCTGCTAGTGGTGTTGTTGGTAAGAAATGTTTTTCTTTTTTTTTTTTCATTTTTAATTTTTTAATTTTCTTTTTCTTTTTCCTTTGAAATGTGATCGATATGTCAGGTTTTCAATTTAAGAGATGAAAAATTGAAACCAATCTTATATGATACTAATATTCTCATATTTATATTTTGCTTTTATTGATATCAAATTTTAGGTCATTTCTGGACAGTTGTACCGGAATTAGGTGATAAGCAAACGTTACGACGACGTAATCGAGTAACAAATCGATCAAACGCTCGTGCATCATCAACAAGCGCAGCTGCAGCAGGTGGCCAATTTAATGGTCGTCTATCATCTATTGATGGTACCACAAATGGTATCCTAAATTGTGGTAATTATTTCGTCTTTTCATGATAATTTCTAGTAATCGCTTTTTTTATGACGAATATATCAAATTATCTGATAAATTTGCTTGCAAATTAGTCGTGACAGAATTTGCATGTATCTGCCAACAATGCCAGTCATCTAATAAGTAACTATTAATTAGGCTTAATTAGACATTATATCTGATACGGATTATCTAAATCTATCTATCTAGTAATCGGATCTATCCCTTCAATAACTAGATATATCTGTGCAATAAATGAATATATCGTTTTAGTATTTAGATATGTACGAACAGTAGTTTGTTTCAATTTCTTAATAGTTTAATGGACTTAATAATGAAAGAATTAATTAATTCATTAACTGATTTAATATAGTATATAGATTGATTTAATTAAATATTTAGAGATGTATATATAAAAGTATGACATCAGCCAATAACAAGCAGTGTAATTTGCTAATTAATATAATGAACTTCGTTAATTCTTTGTGAAGAAATTTATAAATTAATTTACTACTATTTTCGATATATCTTTATGATAGAAACCATAAGAAATTATATTGTACAGTATCATCCCTAGTTATAATATGACACTGCACCATATATACTGTATCATCTGCAAATTATAAATACTGTATCACCATGTAATGTATCACTGTATTATATACTGTAATATTATTTCGTAAAAAACCGTTAAAGAAATAGATGAGCTGATTGAAAATTCATAAGAAACTATAATATCTATATCATTTGGAGGAGGAAATGACTGATTAAGAATCCGAATTTATAATATCTATATCATTCAAGGAAGAAATAGATGATGATCTAATTTAGAAACTGTAAGGAATTATGATTCGTTGTATTATTCAGAATCCAATAATAATCTGGTTCAGAAATCGTGAGAAATTATAATATGTTCATGATCTCAAGGAATAGATGACTTGTTTCAGAATCCGCTAGAAACTATAATATCTATATCGTTTAAAGAAATAAATCATTTGATTCAGAAATCGTAAGAAATCATGTTTTGTTGTATTTCTCAAAGGGAATAGACAAACCTGATTTAGAATTCGTAAGAAACTATAATATCTCTATCACCTGAAGAAATAGATGACCTGATTCAGAAACTAGAGGAAACTATAATATTGCAATCGAACATGATAGATGACCTAATTTTTCGCATTAATTATTTTGTTGAATTTGTTTGGTAAATTATTTCCCTATCTATTTGCCATATAATTTCACGCTTATCTACGCCAACAATCTGACATAAAAAAAAAAGAAAAAAAAGTTGTTCCGTAAAAAAAAGAAGAAAAAAATCTCTTTTTAGACTGATTTTATTATTTTTCTCAAAATCATTTCAATTATCTTTTTTTTTTTTCAGCGATAGGAGCTGATACAAATGGTTTCATGGATGGAAGTGGAATAATTAGTGATCATAGCGGTAGTACAAGTCCTGCTCATTGTTCACTTGATAGTACTCATTATGGTAGCATTGAATTACGATCTAATATTAACGATTCGACATTGGTAAACAAAAATATTATTTCATTCAAATATTTTTTTTTTTCTTTTTAACATTATCTATAATTTTATTTAATAAAATTCTTTTTATATATTGAAAATATTTTTTCAAATATAATAATCTTCTTGAGAAAAATATTTAATTTTCATCAATTTTTCTGTGACATATATTTTGCTTATCAATTTTATTTTATCCTTATCAAATTTTTCTAGATCTCGGCACAGTCAGTTTTTAAACCACAACCATCGTATACCTCGGCATTAAGCCATCATTTGTCGAAGCCAAATTCAGCAACCGATGCAACGGTAAATGTTTTGGGTACTTCTGGATCAAATAGTAATAATACAAGCCAAAATTCATTACTTAACTCATCAACACCAACAAGTTCGGCAGCATTTATGGGTACTGCCTTCGATTCATCATCTTTTACCACCGATGATTATAAATCTTATACGCAGAATCTACTAAATGCTTATTTTTATCAACAGGTAAAATATCACTCACTTTTTTTTTTTTTTAATTTATTCATCTAGCCTTATCACACTATTTCATTTTATATTTAAATATTATATATCATTAAATAATTTAATTACAAATATTCCATTATGATCGTAGTATAAATCGATCAAGATTCGAAAAGATCTGTATGTTACAAGTTACATTATCTATTGATTTCTTTTGGCTTATTTTGAAATATAATATCCGGCTTCTAGGTTCTACAGTTGCCTAAATCTTGATAAATAATCTAGAAACATTGTTTATTGATATTTTTGGCTTATTTCAAAATTTTCATGAAAATAATGTTCATTTTTAAACATTGCTTAATCTGGATAGATAATTTTCCAATGAAATAAGCCAAAAAGAGATTACCTTGGCTCAAAATTTTAGTGTTAGTTTTATTTAATATTTCTAATTAATTAGCTGATTTTTAATTAACCAAATCTTTCTTTCAGGGTCTACTAACATCACTGCAACAATTAGCCGAAGTTGCTAATCGAGTTAATCCAATTGCGGCCACATTACCGGCCTCATTACTTGGTGCCAAGATGCCATTGCTAAACGGATTACTCTCAAATCCGGCACTTTTTTCCTCTCAAATGCCGATCGTTAATGTTGCAACAGCTGCAGCAATTAAAGCGGCTGCTTTTGGCTTATCACCTTTGCTACCTCTAAATTTATGCGATACAGCATCCCTAACAGCACCAACAACAGCCAGTAATCCGTTTCTGGATCCGGAACATATACCGGCAACTCCGAAGATGACCATTTCACCAACAACAAATACTCAACCACAACTGTCATCTTCCGGTTCTCTATCATTTCCGATTAAAAGTGAAGCCCAGTCAACATTTATGTTTTCCTAAGATGTCTTTGTGTGTGTGTGTCTGTGTGTATGTGTGTGTGTTTGTGTAAGGTCACAAAGGGAAAATGACCTTTTTCTTAAAATTTATTGTAAATCGAACTTTGAAATTATCATAAATTAGAAAGAATATAAAATGAATAAATCTAAAATTTGAGAAGAGATAATTATTTTAAATTGAAATTTGAATTGATTGATATTGAAAAATTTATAAAATAGAAGAATTTTACCCAAAAGGTATAATTTCAAATTGTCTCTTTCAAAGGAAATTATTAATTATAAGTTTTACATAAGCGTCATTTTCTTTTTTTTTTTCCTTCTTTCCCTATCTTTTTTCCACTTCCTTTTATTGATTGAGGCAAATTTTTATCGTTAAATTTATTACGTGAGAGTGACCCATGACCTTTAATTTTACGTATGTGATACAAACTTGTATTCATATATGCGTGTTATCAATTATTTATTTCCAGGAATTCCTGTGGTGTTTTTTTTCTCTTTCCATTCTATTATAATTGTAATTTATCTAAAAATGCATTGCATCGGATTGTGTTACTAATTATTTTTAATTAATGCACTCAGGAATTGAATATATGAAAATCACAATTTGTATCTTCGTCGTCATCATCGTTGTCATCAAATTTGTCGTCGTCATTATCGTCACATTTGTCTTCGTCCTCCTCATCGTCATCGTTATCAACACTTCATACATTATTTTTAAAATTAGTCATTTAGGTTTTTTTTTTTTTAAAAAGAGAAACTAAACTTCTTTTTTCTTCTCTTTCTCTCTCCCTCTCTCTCTCTTTCTTTGAAATTTACAAAATAGTATCAACACAAATAAACTAACTCAACTTTTTTTTTTGGATCTCTAATTTTAAATTTTATCATTTTTCCATTTTGATTCGTTAAAAACAAACAAACAAACAAAAATTCTGTTCATTTATTTGTGTTTTTCACATTTTTATTTTTTATTTACTCATTTTTTTTCGAAGAGACAAAAAAAAATGAAAACTTTTTATCTTTTATCCTTCTCTTGTTTTCAATTATTTCTCTCTCTTCCACTTTCTTTTCTTCTGATTTTTAAATCTGATAAAAATTGTCTATCATTTGATTATCATTTTTTTCAATTTTTTTCATTATTAAATGAATGAAATGGAAGGATTTGATTGTTTTTAAAGCAATGAGAGAGTGATAATAGGGAGTGATAACAACTGATCGGTATCATGCATGGTTTAGGGTTGTCATAATTAATTATAAAAAAATTTTAGGTATGATTTCTTCCTTTTCTATATATAAAAACTTAGGTATAATTTCTTCCTTATTTTCTATACATCAAAAACTTAGGATTGACTTTTTTCCTTTTCCTATACATTTTTTTAAATATCATTTTAATATGGTTCAGAAAAAAAATTTTTTTGGCTACAAATAAAATGAAAAATTTGAAATGAGACGATCATATCATTTTAATCATTAAAATAAATTTTCTTGAATTTTGAAAAAATTTTAGCTGAGAATTTTTTTTTTCGAACTTTATTTTCCTTCACTTCTCATTCATACTTGGGAAATTTCCAATGCTAAAAAAAAAACATAACGTAATGATAAAATTTTATTTGCAAAATTTTTAAAATTCAATAGGAGCAATTTAAGTTTTCATTATAAAAGTTTCTTGCCTTCACGGGTTCTAGGCTTTTCAAAAGCAAATTTTTTTAAATCATAGCATTTTACAATTATTTCTCTTCAACTATTACGGTTCACTTCTTCTTTAATATCATTTAAAAAATCAAAGAAAATAAATAGTTAATTATTAAAATAGGAAATGAATTTAATTAATTATATGCATTGTTTAGTTCTCTTTTTTCTGTCTTATTACTTTGTTAATTCTTTCTTTCGATTTTAAATTATCATTTTTTATCTATTACTATTTGTTACTCTTCTTAATCATTATCAGTTATTATCATTTGATGCATGACTGACCTGCCATCTTTCTTCTTTTATCCTATCATCATGATAACCCTTTATTATCATCAGTTCTCTCTCTCCCTCACCATTTCTCCTTTTAATATCAAAAAAGAAAAAGAGGATAAAAGATAATTTTTATCAAACTAAATTAAATTCAATCAATCCCAACTTAAATGAATCGGATTTTTATCATCCAACCATTATTTATCTTGATTGGTATATTGTAAAAGTATTATAATAATACATTCTCTTCTTTCTTCCTTCTTTTTTTTTTTTTTATTTTAAATATGTAAAATTTTTGCTTTTTTTTGGAAAAAAATTTCATTTTTTTTTTTTTACTTTGTTATGATTACATTTTGCTGGGCCAACTTAATTCTCAGTGATTCCAATATATGTTTATCAAAACAATTTATTTATTGTTTACTTCTCTTCGGCAAGGCAAATATTGTTGGCAGGTTGCCGACATGAACTGTACCGGTGATTTTCGTTTTTTTTTTTTTTTTTTTTTTTTTTTTTTTTTTCAAAAATATTTTGACTTCTTATGTAGGTATTTTTATTGTTGATGTTTGTTTTTTTTTTTTCTGTTTGTTATTATACTATGTACGATTTTCCATCTGAAATTTTCTTCATGAAAAAAAAAAGGAAGTAAAATAATTTTTCTATTTCTGCTGAAAATTTAAATCTGTTGCTTAAAAACAGTTAAAGAAATGATTTTAAGCTTATATTTTATATCGTTCAATAACTTATAACTTTGATTTATTTTTAAAATTTTTCATACGAAACACTTATTAGGCAAATTCATAAATGAATTAATCGATTCTTTTTTTTAAGGTATTCGAGAAAAAAAAATCCTGGATTTTTTTCTCAGATTTTTTTTCTCCCTCATTTTATCTCTTTTCTAATGTTTAATTATCAATATCATAAAATTTGTTAATTCATGAAGAATTGATTGGTTTTAACTATCTCGATTCGTCTAGATATCATAATGGTTTATTGATAAGGCCATATCTTTTTTTTTTTTTTTTTTGTGTGTGTGTGTGTGCATGTATCAGCAATAATCTCCTCCGTCTATACTTAAAAATCTTATATTTTCTAAATTTTTTACTTAGAAAAAAAGACAAGTTTTAAAAATCAATAATTGTATTGAAACAATTGCCGAAATTTTCGATTCTCGAAGATTCGATCTTTTCCTCTTTTTTTCCGTTATTAAAAAATTTCAATTAATTGACTTTTGACTTTTTTTTTCGAACATCACATTAAGAAGTTTGTGCAAAATAGTAGGCCTGAATTTCAAATACAGATTAGAAGGATAATTTCCTTTTTTTTTTTTTTTTAAAGAACAAGTTTCTTCATTAATCATATATTTTTCTCATGCATTTCCGGTTCTGCATTTTCATTATCAAATTGTGAAGTATCGGTGATAATTCGAATTTTCTTTTTATGTGTGATTTACAAAAAAAAAAAAAAAAAAAAAAAATTCTTTTTCGGGT
>JAOVVO010000919.1:0-26557 GCA_028564675.1 Onchocerca lupi | reverse complement strand
TCGCCTTGAAGGCAACATTTCATTGCCGTTCTGACCATCGAATCAAGGTATCATTAGATGAAATCAAGACGAAGAAGTGATGGCATGCAAACTTATCATTGAGCGTAATTACACCTTCATTCAATGGAAATAATATATCAGTAAATTATGTCCTATTTTGAAAATATCTCGGAAAACCCACTCTGACATTCCCGAAGCTTAGCCTCTCATTATTACACCACGCTACTTCCACCTCCTCCCTATTTACATACTCCATCTCATCGAGCAGTACTCTGACGCCAATCAGATCAGCCTTGATCTTTAAAAGTGGCAAACCATTCCACCATCCACGTTATAACAAATTTCCATCCGCTGCAATCGTAGATAATTGTAGGTGCAAGATTCTGCTACTCTTTTCACTCTTATAGTTAGTTCTGTATCCTTGTTCTTCGAACAAATTTTTACGTTTGTAGGCCTGTTACTCCTTTCATTATTCCTCAGTATCAAAACAATACTATTATAATTTTTATCTGAATTTTACATCAAAATTATCCCAAATCACTGATATTCCCTCTTGCTGATTTAGGCTATCCGTCACATTTTACTAACATTTGAATTAAATTTATTCGCATAACAGAAAATCATAGTTAAGCCGGTTAATTTTTAAATTTAACCCTTTTTTTAAACAATGCGGAAGAAAAATGCTTTCACATTTTAAACAGTACGGAAGAAAAGTGCTTTCACATTTACATATATGGGACACAACATTAATAATGCAAAACTAGATTATAGTGAAAATACCACTGATTCCTCGACGTTACCTATTTATTTGATTTTCTGATTCCAATTCAATTTACGAGGACTACTATCATCTTTTGTTTTTCAAAAACAATATGGCCGTAATAGTCAGTAACATCGCCACTGAAAAAAAATATGTGAAGGAATAAATGCGTGAATTTGAATTTCAAAGAGATTTCACGTTCGAAGTCCAGCTAATATTTTTAGCAGTGAAGAAATTGGATTTTTCTGAGATGAGATCATAGCATATACAACAATAATCACTTGAAAATAATGCTGGAGTTTTTCTTTTATATCTCAAAAAATCTACGCAAGAAAAGGAAATGTATTACAAATGTATGGATTATTTTTAAAAAACTATATTTCCTAAAATTTGCTGGAATATTTCAAAAAAGAAAAAAACTGAATAAATTTAACAATAATGATTTTTCCTTGCGCGTGTGCTCATGAGATTAAGAACCAAGTATTTTAAAAAATATGAATTTCTAATTTCTCCTTTAATTTTATCTGAATTTTTTGTGAAAAAACCATTTGCAGAATGTATTCATTTGGCCTTATTTCTTGCTTGATTTTAAAAATACATTCATTCTTCTATTTCTCTGATGTGCGGAATACAATCTTGTTACTTGTTTTTCTAGAAAAAACTGTGATGTGCTATTGTGCGTTTTCTTTTCTCAAAATTTTTAAGCCAATTTTAAATTGTTTTTATTATAGGAACGCTATAGTTGACACACATTTAATAAACTTGGATTAACTCATTAGCAAAATTTTAGAAATACTTCCACCAAAAATGTGCTTTTAAGGGTATATTAGCTACCATACCGTTCCTACTACGTTTTATCCATCTTCTGTGTTTCACTGACTTAAATTTTCCCGATAATTTTTGACTAACTCACTTTCGAAAATATCATTTTCGAGTTTTACCGACGACATCTACTTTGTTTGCGTTTCACTTCCCAATGCAAGATACACAAAACGTTTCTTTCTTTTAATCTGCTGGTTAAAGTGGCAGTTTTTATTTTTATTCTCGCATTTTATTGTTTAACTATTTAAATCACATATAAGTAATGAAGTAATGAAACAATTATTCATCATTTATTGCAAATATCCGTTTTTTCAGTTGCATTGAGTCTGAACTTATCATCTCTGTATTCTTCTATGAGGTCGATGTGGAAGTAGCATCCAATCGTCCCTGAAATATAATGCTCATTGGTAAAAATTATAACTATCCCATTGTTTTGGTTTTATTTTGCTTTCTGATGAACGATTACGTAAAAAATTAGAGAAAATAATGAAAGATGATGGTAGCGAAATGCTGGATGGTGAGGTTGATAGACAATAAGTGATTTCAAGCCTTTCGAAAATTAGAAAATTCTTCGGAAAATGCAATATTCTTTGCAATATTTTCAAGCAGGATTATTTTTATTAGAGGAGAGGCAGATTCTGAATTATTAAGAGGTAAAGCGGGAGAAAAAATCTACTCTTTCTTTTTTTGCGCCACGGAATACTACCAGAGATAAATTAGCAACCTACTCTGAAGCCGGAGTGCTTCCGTATTATGTCAGATCGTTCCTTTTTCAATGAATAAAAGTTTTCAACAAGTTGATTTGTTGATGAGTCAAGACTTCCGAAATCTTCGGGATCATCTGAAATATGAAATCATTTCACTCAGTGATTATTTTTCATTAATTTTTGAGTTAAATTAATTTGCAGGAAAAATTTTTATCTTTACCAATTGTTGTGCATGGAGGCTTATTGTGTTGTTGATGAACACCTATGAGACCAATTTCTGCCTGGAAATTACTTAACAATTTGATTTATAAGAATTCCATCATCTTTTGTGCTTATAAGAACTTGAAGCAAGCTTAAGTATAAAAGAAATTTTGAATTACATTGAAAATGAGAATGAAATAAATTAATAACTCTAAAACTATACTAATTTTGATTCTAAAAACAGTTGATATATTACGAATGACCATTTTACTCGATGCATGTAATACACGAAGAAAATTCAAATTGAAAACAAGTCTGCAATGGGTTCTTTTGTCTTTCGAAATATTGGACAAGGCAGAAGTTGTGTCGTTAATACAAATTTCAAGGATTAAGTTCTAAAAACGTAAAACCAGTAACAAACTGAAAACTCACAAAAACTTCTCTATGAGTTTCATTATTTTTCGATCCCTCTAATATGCCATGTCTGATTTCATATTTCTTCCGCTTGTTTCTGCAATTTTAAATGCTCAGTATTTTATAGCAAAATTAATCGGACCTCTGTCTATAAATACATTCATGCACTAATTTTAAATGCAAAGATCACAAGATAGATCTCAGTCACTACCTTTGGAAGAGCTGGATTTTTAAATTCTAAATTTACTTCCTAAATTCTAGTAAATACCAGTTACTGCCAGTTCTATTCTGCTATCAGCTTACTGTCAGTTACTTTACCAATTATGAGAAATTTACCGTTCGCTCCCATAGCGACAAATGAAAAATACTAGGATTGCAACAAGTATAAACAGTAAAAAGACAATTGAAACAAGAGACCAAATAAGTGTTCCAGTTCGAGCGTTTTGCACTATAAACAAACGGAATATAAATGAAGGAATGAGCAGATAAAATAAATAAAAAAGTTCAGAAGTTTAATAAGTACTTTTATATAAGCTACACAAAATGATTTATTAGTAACACTGAGCTTTGATTTTTGGCTATTATATTGAAAATTGATGCATTACCAGCATAGAAAGAGACAGTGTGACTTTGACAATACCGTCCAACATAATCAGGTGGACACCTAAAAAAAATTTCGGATGATTTGCACCAGATATTATTGATGCATTAATCCAGTGCTGCTCCAAAGAATGAATGGGATGACTGAGGAAATAACGATTGATTTTCAAGTTTTCAAACACTACTCGTCTTTCAAAGTCAATGCTCTAAAAAGAAGTGCATTGTTTCAACATTCAATAATCGATCGGTAAACAATAATTTCTGACGTCCCGCAGTAAGTTGGTTTGTATCACATTCATGTAATTTTGTGTCTGTATCATCATTTTGTGGTTTATATATGTTCCCTTACCTGTGTGATTGACCATGTATTTAGATTCTTTTTTCCTTTTTTAGATGTCAGTGTAAGCCGATTGTTTTTTATATATTTCAGTTTATGCTACTTGGTCGTCTGAGAAGCTCTCCACTCTCCCTGTTTAAACTTCACACCAATTCGTGTATGCAAATAATCCTCTTTCATCTAATATCCAACTTCGACCCCCTGCTGCCGGAAAAATTCGAAAAATGATTATAAGCAAGGAGTGTTAAAGGTCAAGAAGCGCTAAGATAGTTTCAAGTGGACCAACAAGCCAAAAACATGTTTCCCGTCAAAATGATAAACTTGTTTATCGTCAAAACGCTCCGATTAATAGATAAAGAAAGCAAGATCGACAAATCATGAGGCTACACGTTGAGATCAGGAGAGAAGAAAGAGCCCTGAAAGGATTTAAAAGTTTCGGATTTTGGAGCAGAATCTGTTTTTACAACGACGGAGCAACTTTTCGAAGTTTTCTACAACAGTTCAAGTTCGGAGTTACACTGACGCAACCATAGCAACAGTTCGACTCGAATCGACGCAGCAATCAACAATCAAGGAGCAGTATTCTCCACGATTTTCGCGGCAATTATGATGCCACGATTCGAGATCGAACCGGCGATCTTTGGAGGCTTTGAAAAGCTAAAAAAAAGTGCGTGAAATGCAACTGAAAATCGATAAAATAACAGTGAAAGATTCAGAAAGAAGCGGTCAATTATTGCAATTAACAGAAAAGATGGGAAAAAAAATGGGAGGTTTGGCTCAGTTTAACATTTTGTTCAATGATAATAAAGAGGACTCTAAAATACATGAAAAAAAGTTGAAGCAAAAGTGCGCTAAAAAATATACCTCCTAACAAGAAATATGTATCAGAATATTTAACGGAAGGCGATGAAAAAAAATGGTCCATCTAAAGATTTTAAATGGATAATAATGAAACGGAAATATACTGAAAACGAAAATTTTAAATATCTGATAAATGAAGCCACACAAAATGCGGTGGAAATGAGAGCCTCGACATTCTTGCCTCTGACCGAAAGAAAGGAAATACCGGCAGAGTTCGATCGTTATCACCGAGCAAATGGAGCGTTATGGAAAATCACCTACACCATGTTCCTTTTCTTACGATTCTAGAAAATATCTGGCAAAATATGGATCATTCCTGAGCTTAGTGATGAAAATGAGTGGGACAGAAAATGGTGTACGGCAAACAGTTAAATCCATCTGTGCAATCTTATTATTATCCAGAGAATTCTGTGACTTGCGATTAAAAAAATACCAAGTGTAGTAACAGGCCTTTAAAAGATAACAGTTGCTTGGACTTGTCTAAAAATCATATTTCCCATAGCAATTAATGAGAGGAAAGATGTTATCACGAAAAGAAAAAATTACCGGAAACGGGGACAATGTTTGCCAGTTTATTGATAATTGTTGAATCAAAAAGGTAAAAGTTGACAGTTAGAAGCTATAAAGGATAATGTAGAGCATCCTAGTATCGAAACCACCATAGAAAGTAGATTGCTGAGTTGGATATTGGACGCAATATATCAACAAAAAGAAGAACAAGAAAACTGGAATGTCACCACACTCCGACAGTTCTTGGCAAATTTGGTCCAAAATAACGAAGAAATAATTAGGACTCAAATTCTTGCTAGGAAAAAAGGATCAATCGAGACAAACCAAACAGAATCCAACGGTCTTGAACTAAATCCAAACCAAAGAAAAACTACTGAAAGTAGTAAGATGGGATAACGGATGCCGAACTTATCCCACTCTCAAACAACAAATAGAATGTTTGAGGGAAAATAATGCATGCATCAATTGTTTTCAAACAGGACATTCGTCTAATGATTGCAATAGAAAAAAAAAAAAAACGATTGTATTTTCACTGCAAAAGTTTACATAATATTGCGTTGTGTCAGAAAATATAAGGATAGCTCACAGACCGCTGATCTAATGAAAAAGAATGAAACCAACCAATCAACTCAACAATTTTAATTAATTCAGTAATAGATATGAAGAGGTCGAATGAAATAGATCTAGGAAAAGTTAAAGAAGAAAAAATTCGGAATCAATACATTCAAAAATAATTGCAGAAGTTATTCGGAAATAGATCAAAAGAAATTTAAAGAGAAAACACTTCGCGATCAACTACATCCAGAACTAATTAAATTATTGTTATGAAGAAATTATCTCGAAAATGGATCCGAAAGAAGCTACCATTGAAACAATCTGGAATCAACTACACTCAAAACTAATTGAAGTTAACCGGAAGTAGATCCGGAAGAATTTATCAATGAAGCAGTCCGGAATCAACTGTATTCAAAACTAATTGAAAGAGTTATACGGAAATAGATCAAAAAAAGTTAACGAAGAAACAGTTCCGGATCAACTACATTCAAAACCAATTGAAGAAACTATTCGGAAAAGTATATAGAAGTCAGCGAAGAAGAGAACTCAAGAATTCAGTCAATAAAGTGCGAGAAATCAACGCAAAAATTCGAAGAAGAACCTATCGCCCTACGAACCAGAAGTGCTACTAGATGACGAATTCAAACAGAAACAAGTTACCTTTCGCTGTAATCCCTGAAAGGGATCCTCCTGAAGTACTCAATCTTCTTCCGGTTGGGAAAAAATATCGGAAAAATCCGAAAGATGACCTATTATAAGAAGCGCGAAGATAATTTCAAATGAATCAGCGAGTTGATAAACATGTTTTCCGCCAAAACGCTCCGATTAACAGACAAACAAAGCAAGGTCGACCATTCATGAGGCGACACGTTGAAGATCAGGAGAGGAGAAAGGTTCGGATTTTGGAGCAGAATCAGTTTTTTACAACGACGGAGCAACGGTTCGGAGTTTTCTACAACAATTCAAGTTCGGAATTAACCGACGCGACCGTAGCAACAGTTCGACATAACTATCGACAATCGTGGAACAGTACTCTTATCTACGAGCGACAAAGAAAAAAATACCCAGTGATAAATTTACTTGGATATTCTCTAATAATTGTTTGTTCGTAACTGTTCAGTATATTAATAAATCCTTTCTTCAAACAGGAATCGTCTTCTTCACAAAATTACTTTCCCGATCTTGCATCGCTTTATTTTTATGATTCTTTAAGGATTTTCAAGAGTTCCATACAATGATATCAATTTTCCTATGAAAATAAAAAAGGACTTACAAACAAAACGACGTTGTGTCACCAATTAAAGGTGCGAAACATTTCCCCCCATTACGACACATATTCTCTTCACATTCTCTTACGTACGGTGTACCGACAATCGGACTATGACGTTTAAGCACCAGAGTAGATTCGAGAGCTCCATAAGACATTGGAGTTGCACAAAGGTATATTCCGGCATGCTTAGCTCCGTCAAATTCATTAATTTTCAAGATTCTGGAATAGTTCTTGTCTTACCAAAAACTGGGTGTGTTCTGTACTTGATTTTATTTCCAGCATTTTTGGGTGGATTTTTAAGGTTCAAATGTGCTATAGAAGGAAATTTTTAATCTTATTTAAATTAATTCAATCTGTTCGATTTTTGCTAAATGAACTGTTATCACAATTCATTAGAAAAATCTAGTTATTTGTAGTACTATAATGTATTTGTTGAAAAATCTTACATACTTATTTCTTCCTTCAACTCGTATAGCTGATTCAATTTCTCTTTGGTCTTTGAGAAATATCAGATTCTCGGCATCGGATTCATCTGCTGAACATTCAATTTCAATTCTTTCACCATTGCTGATGTATTCTAATATAACTTGTCCTTCATTTGAACTATCTGCATAAAACATTTATCAGTAACAGTATCGCATCGATTTTTAAAAAGTGGCTCAATTTCACCAAGATTTTGCAGTATTTCTGAATATTCAACTGTTTTTCCTTTGTTTTTTATTTGGACGATAGCATATTTAGTATATTGTGGACGTTCGATATTTTTAAACTTAAAATGCCGTAAATATTTATGTCGTTATTGCAAATTGCAATTAAATTAGTGATGTTCAACGGTATCTGATTTAATGAAAAAAAAATTCGAAATTGATTCACCGTTTCTTAGGTGGATTACGAACTTTCTCGCTATCATTTCTTTAATTGGATTGAGAACGTCAACACGATTTTTAAGCTTTCTCTGTGAAAATGAACAGTGTCTAAAAGGATTGTAGTAAAAATGATTGTGGTTACTAATAAAACAAAGGAATTACTAACGTGAAGAATTTTGTGCGAACTTTTTTTTCTTTCTCTTATTCCAATATTATTTTAAGACTTTTAATGTTTACTGCGCATCAAAAAATAAAAACTTCATTTAATAAAATCAGAATTTTGTAAATGCGAATACTACAACCCGAACTATGATGAAGCAAGCATATTCTTCGGCAAAAGCCTATTAAGTTCGGACGCGAGATTTTTTCTCGAGTATCAGTTTATGAAGCATATAATTTTTGAGATTCATGGGAGAAAACAAAAATGTTTTTACCGAAATATTTTGCTGGATTTTTAGCATTAAAGGAGAATAAAAGGGGATAAAAGAGAAAAATAAAGATAAAAATGGAAAGATGACAACATGTGAGACTAAAATTTATTTGTATGGCGAACAGCATGAACTTGATGCAGAAATAAGAGACTTTTTAATTAATTTATAAGATTTCTACGCTGAACAATTCTCTATATTCAGAAAATGAGCTGTTTGCTGCTCTGTTTGAAAAAAGCTATAGCAGTGAAATATTTTTTAGAATGGACTGATTGCTACAAAAAGTGAAATATTCTCTTATTCCAAGAATTTGTGAGAAAATATTGATAGTTTCGAAATAAAAGAGAGTTTTTGCATATCTAAACAATCTACTATTGATAATTCAATCGAAAATCATTTATGTCACTCCCGAAAATTTGCTTTCTCGAAATCACGTAAAGGGGAAATGGGATATTCAGAAACAAAAATTACAATTGAGGATAAATTTTATATATGGATTTTATAGGAGCATTACAATCAAGTGATTTTATAGGAGCATTACAATCAGAGAAAGTTTTATTCCTATACTTAACATACCCGTCTCATTAACGGCACATTAGCCTCTTTAACTTGATGCACCATCGACTTAACTTCCAAAAAATGAGTACAGCACCTAGATTATTAATTTTTCCAGTCTCTCAATATGCAATAATAATCACTTGACGAAGACCACTAGAAATTCCTTCGCCAAAATATTACCTTTACTGCTGAGATATGAATTTCATTTAATCTTCGAAACTCAGTTGCATCTCCTCGCCTTTTCACTAACGTCTTGATTCTCGTGACATCATTATGTTTCACTTCCGATTCATGTGGTAAGTAAAAAGGAATTACAAGTAATATAAAGCATCTCAAGTCTTTTCTCATACTAACCCTCAAACATAATTAGACTTATATCCCACGATATATCCTCACTTGGCGTCATGTCAGAAATACTTGAAGAAAGACTACACTAATACTTATCGAAAATAGCTCATCCAAAAATATTTTAAGTGGAGATTTGAATCATTTTTGCATGTAATAATTTTTTTTTCAAATCAAGTAATTTTTTTGAAATAAAGTAATAGGGCGATTTTTTGTAGAACTAAAAAAATTGAATTAGAGTTTTTTCTGCAGTGGTTCAAATAAAGCACATTCATCATTTGCAAAAATTTCAAAGATTATACAACTTCTGCACTTTAATAGTAAAACGTACATGACGATAAACTGATTTGGAAAACAAAATTCGTCAAAATTGTGGAAATTATTGGATCTAAAATCAGAAATTCATATATATCACACAATGCATTTAGTATTGTGAATGATATGTTTATTTTTAAAGGCCTTGTTATATATCATAACATAAGCGTACAAAAAAATAAATATGGAATGAGAATATCCAACTTGAAATTTTGAAATTGCCATCAGTGCTATCAGCAAAATTTATACTGTCATCGAAACTGGTGGGCTGGAAAGTTTGTTCTGCAATCAACAACACTGATTATGGAGGCAGAGATAAGCATTTCTTTTGATAGTTTTTTTTTTTTTTATAGAAGAAATCGCCTTTCGAAAATATTTTGCTGCCTGTTTGGCTGCAAATTGCTACGCTATTTCAATTTATGGCAATGGTGCGGACGTGAAATTTCATGATATTTCCATTTGTAAAATCCTACTAAGCGAAGTGTTCTTATTTCACTGTTCAAGTTGTTCACCATATTAGATAGATCTGGGAACTACAGCTGAAGGTGCTCGGAAAAGTGTTACGTGACGGCAACATGAATTTAGACAAAAAATTAGGATATGAGAACTTGCCTAAACTGATTAGAGTACATATTCAGTGATGAAGGAATAATCAAGGAAGACTATCACCATTTTAGAATTTGTGTGAACATTGGTTTAAACTCTAAGAAATGAAATATAATTGATAAGCCTAATATTTTTGAATGAAATTTGATCACTTCACCAGATCTCAGGATAGTGAAGTTACATATACTCACTCTTCTGGATTATAATTAATTTTGTAATAATTTTCCTCACTAAATCATTCCTTATCTAATAAATTTAATTTAAAAGAGTCAATTGGAGACTTCTATACCCGTAGAACTGCTTATCTTTGATGAATCATTTCTTCAGGTAGTTATGGTAGAATTATTAGAATTGAATTCATGACAAATAAATATTTATCGAGAAAAATCATTCTTTCAAGAGCTGCTTATCTTTGATGAATCATTCCTTCAAATAGTTATGGGAGAACTACTAGGAGATAATGGCAAACAAATTCTAATCGAGAAAAAAACCAGATATTGCCATAATTTATGTTTCACAGTTGAAAGCAAAATTTTTGATGGCAAGACAAACTTTATAGCCTCATTGCTATTCCTTCGATTTTTGGAAAAGCTTTAGAATACAGGCATAATGAGATGCAAAAAATAAGAAAAAGCTATAAAATTTCATAAGTATATTATTCACTGCTCATTATTGCTTATTCACTATTTGCATTGCACTGTCATCACTCCATATTTGTTTTCTGAGGGTGGATTGAGGAATTCGAGCATGTTAAGTTGAGAATCAGTGATATAATCATTCCCGACCTGTTTTTGCATTTTTTTAGTTTGTCTTTTCGCCTGTGTGCTTGCAACTTTTTATTTTGCATTGACATATTTGAAATGAATGCTTTTAGCGATGACCATTCAACAGTACTTATTTAAACAATTATTTGGGCAAGTAAAATAAAATAAAAAGGGTAAGTAAAATTTTTATGAAGTTTGCAATAGGATACAGACTACTGACTTTAAAAATTACCAAAATACATTTATGAGAGATAATTTTTTTTAATTTGAAGTCCTCCAGACACTGGAGATTTCTATTAAAAAGTAACATAAAAAGGATTATCGACGTCAAATTCAGGAAAAAAGCAGTTCAAAAATAAAATCAAGTAGTTATTTTATTGAACTCATGGTCAGGTAGAGCGAAACAAGCTAATGAGATGATGGGAAACAGTTTTGGTCATTGAATGTAAGCAAGCCGTATATTTGCAAATGTAAGTTTTCTACGCAGCATACAAACATAAAATGCAGTGATGAACATGTGAAGTGATGCTTAAAAATAATTTGCGAAATACACAAAGTGATATAAAGAACTTCGAAGATGCTGAAATTTTAAAAAATTAAATTTCTTAGTAGAAGGTAAAAACTTAAATAATAATTCTGGTCCACAGAAAACGGGAAACTTATCCTTGAAGTCTCAATTCATTAGCTTTGTTTTTTACTGTATTTGAAAGAAGTTACTCCATTCAATTTATTATAATTTCTGCTCATCTTTTTCTCGAACTTTAGCTCCTCAGTGCTGATAAGACTCGTTTTTCAGACCATTTATTTTAGCTGGATGAATGAGATATTTGAAGGACATCACCTGGAACTTCCCTGCAAAATTCAATCCCACTCAACATTTCATAAGCACTTAATGACTTTCAACCAATACCTCCCACACCAGTGTTAGTGGTATATCAGCTCCTGTGTGATTCATATCGGCTTCCTATTTTCATGATAATTCAGCTACAGGATGTATGTGCAAAAATTCCATCTCACCATTCTTATTGTCTATCACGACCTACACAATATTAGCATGGAAGTACTGATGACAAATTATCTGCTGCCAAGTTTTGAGTGTCGAGGCCTTTTTTGTTGCAAGAATGTTTCTGTTTGCATGTACTCGGTCCTATAAGAGCTGTCAGGAATTGTGTTCAGCTTTCGATCTTAATCCGTACATCACCAATAAATATCTGTTGTTAAAAAATTGTAAACCATTAACTGCAATAAGATAGAATATTTTTCCATCAGTTTTAACATTCCAAGCATCCTAATAGGATATCATGAGTCTACGCCAGTCTTCAGGGATAATGTGACTGAATTCATGCTGCACAACTGGAAATTAATAACGACTGCGTTGCTATAGTAATCTACTACACTGTCCCTTTCTGGGTTATTTTTAAGAGAAGTAAAGAAATTTTGCAAGAAACATGGTTAGAATACATGATATTTTATAGGAAAGAAAAATAACAATAGTAACTGACTATATATGATTCAGAAGATCATCGTTAACTTAGGCTTGATGATAATTGATCATAGCCATACAAGTTTATCGTGCAATTTAGCAATTGTAACTTCATTTTATCGATTATTCAGATTAAAAATTTTACCTATGTGATAACTTTTTCATGAAGAATACTGCAAGACTACGCTTGCTTTTTAATTACTTGTGCTAAATTGTGGCAATGGAATGAATTAGTGGACATTTGTACCGAAAGCAGCGGCTTATCCTAAAATTTGCGATTGAATTATAATTTATTCGCTAAAGGAAGGAGAGAAATATGAATGCACTATAAAGTATTCATTGATCGAAACTGACTTTCAAACTCTTTACACGAAATTGATGCATGCTTTTTCTTTCTTTCTTTACGATAAGATTTTATTGATTAACATGAATTAAATTAGCAAATTTTATGACTCCTAGCAGTTTTTTCCCGAACAAGTTTATAAGGGAGGGTTGATCAGTTATCGGATTTCATTTACAATACCATGATGACCAAGACTACTGCGCAATCAAATCAGATGCAGATATCAGAGAATAACAAGAAGGAAGTTAATTGATGTGTTAATTTATCTGTTAACGTGAGGTGGTATTTTGAAAAGAAAAAATTTTCTCAAAAGTATTCTGAAAGTATCTTCTGTTATGCTTCACTATCATATCATACATGGTTTGTAGGTAATCGTGTATGCATAATGAATACAACGCTCTTTCAGGAATTTCTAGTCTAATGATTCATTTTCCTATTCGATTTACTCATTTCTTTAATTTTTTTGAAAAATTTAAGCAGATTTGCTGAATATTTGGTAACCTTGCTCTACTTGTCTTGATATTTTTCTTGTTGTGGCTGTTCGAAATCCTTGATAAATCAAATTTAACTTTTTTCTATTTATTTTTCACACAGATTGTTTTACATGTTATCATAAAAATTTTACATGCTGTCATAAAAGTAGGTCTGAAATTCATTCATACAGAACTGGCAGTAACAATGGCCGAAAATTGGCATTTTTAACCAAAGAAAATTTATTCTTTTATATGATTGGCTTGATCAAATTTTTTATCAAAACTTCAAGCAAAGCTTTTTTTAAACTTTTCTTCAACAGATTGATTAACAAAATCAACAAATCTTTTGAAACAAATCTACCCAAAATTTCAATCTTCGGGAAACTTGAGGTTGACCCAATATGTAGAAGTTAGTTTATATCCGCGAAAAGTGACCGGAAACAATTTTAATTTAGAAAAAAGCAATCCTATAATAAAATGGAGTTTATTAGCATAGTGGTTTTTTCAAAAACTCAGCATATTGTAGTTTCTAGTAAAAACTGCTATCCTGACTTTTTTCCAAATTGAAATTTCATCAATCTTTCCCATTAGCCAGATACTACCTTACCAAAGGATTCGTATTCACTTCTCTTTCGTTCCCCTGCTTCACACGATCTATTTTAATAACAATAAAGCAAGTGAATTGTGAGAAAATGTGCAGTCTTTTGACGAATCGCACGTCGAATTTAAATCATTTCCTCTAAACGGAGTTATATGGAAAAAAGAATAGTTAAATGTACGATTTAGCTCCTTAATTTGTAAAATGTGTGCGCATTCGACATCATCAAATATGAATGAATTAGAACAAAATTGGAAAAAATGTTGTAGGATGGAGTAGTGGGCAGTGAATGAGTGGCGACATACATCATTGATATAGCTAGCAGTCGAGAGCAGCAGTGGTCGCCATCAATGGGTGGATAACTAGAAGTGTTGACAAGTAATATGTCGTTTTACTTTTCTCATCCTTCCATCCTGATAAGATGCATTTAGATTTAACAAAGTTATGCAGTTGCCAGAATAAATGTCTCTTTGATTGCGGCAACTTCGGCACTGGCAACGGCGGGCGGATAGGCGGATAGGCTACACACACGCACGCGGCTGCGATCGTTTATGGGTAGTCGACAGTCGCAACTGCTCAATCGACAACAGCAACAGCTTGGCCGACGTCGACAACATCTCCACTTTCATCATTTGTTAACGAAATCAGCAAGCATCTATCTACAACTTTCTTCGACGCCATTTCCGATGAACAAGTAAGTCACGTGTTTATTCCTGCTTGGTAGTCGCAGTGTCATCCGTGCTTCAGTTATTCTTCTCTGAATCCGTCCATCTCAGAGATTAGAAAGTTGGTGTACATGATTTCACAAAAGTGCCAATGATGAGAGAGTTTTGCATTGTTCTTGTTATGAATGTTTTTGTTTTTCATGAATCCTTTTGAGTACAAACTCGCGGAACATAGTCTTGGATGGGAAAATTTTCAATTACAGTTTAATCCCGAAAACGAATAGATAATGATATTGGCTTGTGTAAGATTCTCTTCCTCACGTTCCCTTCACATATTCAACAATGACTTGACGTATTGAAGAGAAATATCATTCGGTAAGATAACTTCGTTGTTATTGAGATATGATCGCAGACCAGTTACAGTTTTCAAACTTCTTTGGGTATATCTAGTTCGTACCCCTTCCACTTCTTCAGAGTTTACATCACTAAAGCTAACAGTAACGGTTTTTTTGTTTGTTATGTCTTTTTTGTTGCACCGTTAATCTCTTATGGACAATTGTAATTCAGTGGGATGTCCAGATTTTAGGTTTTAGAGATTATTTCAGTAGAACTCATTGATTATTTGTTTTCCACAGTCAGTTTAACGTTATTGAATAACATTTCACAAAGAATGATTTGATTTGAATACTAATAAAATTATTTCACATTTCAGCACTATTTGGTATGTCTTTCAGACTAGTGGGAAGTATTTCGGCGGTAGGTTCGGTTGCAGTATTTCTAACACTGTATTGAAACTCTTATAAGTCAATAAAGTATATTAAAAAAAAAACTCTTTTTTCGCTGATCTCAATCAGCATAAAAGGATATTCAATAAGAAAATTGAAATCTTCAAATCTTTTGAAAATTGATTCTATATAAATAAAATTAGTAATATTTTTGGATAGCTTACTAAGAACGTGTCTTGTATAACTTCTGTAAAATGATGAATTATGAACTGAAATTCGTTGAGATTTTGGTATTTTCCCACAGGCAAATTCTGTTTGTGCTGTATCAATTTTCGTCTGTTACATTAAAAACAAAAGAAAAAAATAAAAACGCTTGGAATGATTCATCATAATTGGCAATGGTTAAAAGATCCTTGGAAAGCTTCAAACATTCCGAAAAAATGCTGAAGTTTGTTAGTTGGCTTAGAATAAATCACTTTGAGCCGCATGATTAACCTGCAACGGGATAAAAAAAACGGAAATAATTAAGTGACCAAGGATAAAGAAATGTTTCTTTAATATTCATTTACTACTCAATCTTTTCTCCAGATGTTTCATCTTCCTTAACCCCATACTCTCTTCAGTTCCTTTTGGCATTATTTTTCTCCGATCTGCATGATTCTATGTTAACCTCTAGCAAAAGAGCTAATCAGAAGTTTAAATTTGGAGTTGAAATTTTCAAGCTGCTAATATTTTGCTGGCAGATAGATCATTAGGGAATTTTAGCTGAAAACTACAAAAGTTTCACGCTGTGCTGTCTTAAATGCATGGTTGTATTCATATGGCATATTTTATTTTGTTGAAGAAATATTCTACAACGAATTTCTATAGTATTTCTCATCTTCTTTGAAAAGTTAGAGTTTAAAGGTTTTAGCTTGAGTCCCCTTAAATTATATTTTTTAAATTCAAATTTTAATCCTGTTGAGGAAAAGGGAGAAGAAGAATTATAGAAGTGGTGTGACTTCATATGTATTTAAAATAATAATGCCGTCTACAATTTATTGAGCGAGCAGAATCATTAGCAAAAGAATGCATGGACTTGCTTTCTGTTAATATGAATATATTCATCTTCAACATTACACTTTCGATTTTACCATCTCTGGCACAAATTAGCAAATTTTTGTCTGGATATCAATACCGCACATTTTATTGATTCTTGTTGATTTAATCTGTTTATAGTTCATCTCTATTCGTTTTTTTTAATATCTTCCCGAAATTATAAAGGAACCGTTAAATCTGTACGTCTTTTAGTGATATCAGCACATAACTTACTGAATGAGGATCCTAGAATGCTAATATCAGTTACTTGAACTCGTGGTGAATTAGTCCATACGGCTATCACTGAACAACAGAAAATAATTTTTTCTCAACTTGTTGAAGTTTACTCAGCTGTTAACGCTTTACTCTGATACTATTCAGCCGTTGTCTTAATTCAGTATGGGGGCAGGATCTTGATGTACTATTTGAAGGTCATTAATTAATTGTGTTTTTTTTATGTTTTTTTCTTTTTTTTTTTTTTTTTTTTTTCGTATTTACGACATGTTTGGATGATTTCATACCATTTCCTGAAGAGAATCGTGTAGAAAGAATTATGCCCGAAGAAATAATTGAACAGATTTAAATTAATTTATTCAGTTATTTCATTTACAAATAATGCATATAAATGGTCGATGTGATGATCTAAAAGGTTTTGAATCCATAACCTTGAAAAATAGAATTTTCAAAAGACTAAAATCCGAATTTCTAGAATTTGAAAATCACACTGATCACTTTTCTGGAACACATTATATCATTCTCTACGAATTATGCAGGCTTTCATCTTTGTTCCTTTTCTCAGACTTTCTGAGGATAAAAGATGAAAATTTCGCTTCTTTTACCATATCCAAAGTGATTTATTCTGCCAAAATAAATTCTTTAAATGGCCATTGTTTCAAACAATTCTTTTAATTGAGATGTCAACATTTTTTGATGATATGTGGCAATATCCTAATAGAAGTGAGGCACAAAATGTATTGTGGGGCACTTTTCAGAGATTTCTTTCATTTCATTTCTTTGATTTTTCATAACATGGTAATATAGTTTGAGAATTGTTTGTTATTGAAATTTATCTGATATTCATCGAATTTCGTTCCCTTCTTCGTTATCCTTAAATTCTAAGAAGTAAAAATTCGAAACTTTCGCCTTATTTTAATTAACCTAAGATAATTTTAAAGTTTTTATTTTAACATATTTCTGAGCAACACTTTTTGGACTGGATTCTGAGATGCTGAAATGAATGCAATTACTTTTGAGATGAATACAATAGCCGGCAGATACAAGATTCTTTTTTATTTGCTTCTAACATTTTTCGAATTATGCTTACCTTGATGAGCTTCCTGTACAATGAATCCGCTAATATCTCATTAAAAGTCTGGAAATATCAAGGCTATTCAAGAAATTCAAAGGGAGCATAACTGGAAAGCAGATATGAACAATCATGTTTTGTAAAAAATCTGAAGTAAAGGTCCAACAATCTGTAGAGACTTATTTTGGAAAGTATTAGCCACTACACAATAAAGTTACTTGATATTTGTTTTATAAAGCATATCAGTGTTGTAGGATCGTTAGTAAGGTGATTGCGGATAAAACAATTTATATTTCATTTTTGACTCGATCCACGAAATTTCAAAATTTCCGAAATATTTTAATAGACAAAAACTGGTTAAATATTTCGAGAAATTCGAAAATCTCAATATCGATCAGTTTTCATTTTCATTTTGTCAGTCGAATTTGATTTCATCTGAGCAATTTCTATTTCCGAAGCGAAGTTTAGTTTTTCTGACAGTTAGAAATATTTCGTACGGATAAGCATAATGTTGTCGAGCAACGCTGTTCCATTCTCGAAGAAAAATCGTTCAGACTGCAATTTAAGCATGAAATGGAATGCTTGATTGAGTTGATCTAATCAACAAGTCAAATGGCAGTTCACTCAGCATAGGCTCCTCTCTTCTGCAGGCACTTTCCTTGGCCATTGCGAGTTATTTTAGATTTATTTTCAGTTTGTATCCTTGTTATTTTGATCAAACCAGAAGTAACTGTTT
Organism: Onchocerca lupi; assembly: GCA_028564675.1. Taxonomy (NCBI): domain Eukaryota; kingdom Metazoa; phylum Nematoda; class Chromadorea; order Rhabditida; family Onchocercidae; genus Onchocerca; species Onchocerca lupi. The sequence continues at coordinate 8,232 of JAOVVO010000919.1, read as the reverse complement.
TTCAGGATCTGTCGTTCGTCCACGCAATCATATCCTTATCCACGTACGCACACCCTCGTTGTTGTTCCACCATCACGATCAGTGGTGGAGAGTAATGCCGAAGAAAAGCATGCTCAAATGCGACCACCACTGAATCGTACCATACCGCCGATACCGGAATCAAAATCCAATGATTCAATTTTAACTCATACTTTAGAAAAACATACTGAAACTCATACTGCACTCGAACCTTCAACTTCCCAAATCCTACGAGAATCGTCATGCGTCAAATTTATAGAAGAAGAGCTTGTTGCATCATTTACCGCCAAAGTAAATTCAAAAACAGATATTGTGAACTGAATCTCTGTTAGATCGGGAAATAAAGAAATGAAAAAATTAAATAAATAAGCAAAGAAATGACATTATTGGACATTACTGTACAAGCCATTAGGCTAGTTCTTTTGAGCATAATTTAAATTCACAAAGTATTTCTAGAGCAATAATTCAGCCATACCCTTTTTTTTTCCACTCTCCTTTCCATACTTATCCTTCAAGTTCGAGGACTTCTTTATTGAAATTAGTCCAAAACTAAATTATTTTCCTCGACATAAGCATAAAAAGAAAGTTTTTTTGTTAAATATTTAGATTTTAAATTCAAGTTCTTAAGAAATATTGTTTTCATGAATTTGTCATGAATCTGTCATTTTCATAGATTTGTCTTCAGAATTTTTTCTTTGATCATAATTCCGAAAATTTTAGTTCGGGATCTTACATAAATCTTTCTAGGAACTACAGATATCCTCACAAAATATCGGGAACGATGGATCATTGGTTATTGAAAATAGAATGGCACAAAATTTGGCAACTAAAACTGCAGTAATCATTTCTAACCGAAATGGGCGATCAGAAGATGTGCCACGAAGTCCGTTGATGAGTGTTGCCCATTCGGTGCGATCAAAGCTTACAAAACTTGGAAGTCGTTTCAGTCGGTCAGATGGAAATCAAAATATCCGTACCAGTACCAGTTTATCTAGGTGAGCATTGACAATTTCGCTTGATTTTCTAATAAATTTTTAAACACCTTTAAACGGATAATTTTTGAATTGGATGAAATCAATTTTGAAGTTATTTGAATTTAGATGAAAAGTTTTGGATTTTTACACTTCGTTCATTTTTTTAAGTCATTATTAAACACTTTAGAGGATTTAACTTTCGAGGCAGTGGCAGTAAGGAAGGGCTTCGAAGGATTTCAAAAATTTCGAAAACTTGCCTTTCTTACTAGTTTGCTATTTCTGTTGCTACTCTGTTTTTATCATTATATCAGTTCACCGTAATGTGTTATTTCAATAATGATGAAGCAGTAGTTATATCACTAATTGTCGGTGCTAAATGTAAATCACAATTGTGTCATTAGTTTTACTGTTCGCATCATTTATATATTTATTTTAAAAGTATGAAATTATTTTGCATTTGCGAAGCTTTGGTGTTATAATTGTCGAGATTTTTATTTTGAACCAGAAAATTTCAGAGTATTCTAAATCAAAGACTTCAAGATTTACTGTTTTTGGTTTATTTACTATTTACTATTTAGAATGACAGCTCAATGAAGAAGATTTCAGTTTTGAAAATCTTTCTTGTCTTTTTTTGAACTTCAAAACTATTGAATTTTTGAACTTCTGGAAAAATTTTATTGTTGAAATTCATCTTTATGCGATTCTGATTTAAGATGAATTGAGCACTTCAAATATTTTTGTAGCCAACTAAAAGGCATTTGAATTCAGTTATTAAATGAAGCGTCTCAAAACACAGAAACAGTACACAGCCTTTCTCTTTTTGATTTAGACATGATAGATTCGTGTACTGGAATCATTCAAAAATGTTGAAATCATAAGGCATGCTAATGCTATTCTCAAAAATTTGTTTGTGTTGTCGCAGCAATGAATGCTGAATTCTCTTAGGACTTATCTTAAGGAATGCTTTTTGAATTGTTTGATTTAGCTTTAGCTGCACTTTTCTGCTTACCGAGTCATTTGACTGCTTGCAAAAGAAGAGGAAAACCATCTCATCATCGTTTAGGCTTCTAAAATTTAGAAGAGTCGTTTTTCTGCCAAGTTTGACGCCATACAGAGAATTCTTATCGTGTTTCTTTCTTTATCTCAGCGTTTCTCTCTTTTTTGTGTAATTTTTTTTGTAACTTAAACGATTCAATGATACGTTGTTTCTTCCCATCACATCTTAATTTCAGGATGCTTTTTAATGAAAATTTGATATTTTAGGAGTAGGGAACTAGCTTTAATTTTATGCGTTTTTTTTTTTTTTTCATTTTTATATCTCTTTCTGTATAATTGACACTTCGAAGGTTCTTGTATAAACTAAAACTTCACTATATTGAATTGTTTTGGAAGCAATTTCAAATATTTTAAAATTGAAAAGAGCCATTCTTCTTTTAGAAAAACCTTTGTTGCAGCATGCGTCGAGGTCCGGTCGATAAAACGCAATTCAAGAAATCAGCGAGTATGGAAACGCGAACAAGCCAAGGCTTTACAAAAGATTCAGTCAATTTTGTCCCTTCTGGACAAATTTCAGGAAGCAGTGCACTGAGAATCCCAAGAATTTCAAGATCACGTACATCATTAAGCGTTCAGGAAACTTCGAAGAAAAATGTTTTATTGAATCAAGACAAATATTCCAAACTCATCAGACCTAAGAATTTGTCGTCCAAATCGGGAAATGATACGAAAACAAATTCTATTGTGAAAGCTTTCAAGGTACATTTAGAGCCGAAAGCTACACAAGCTGTTTCTCCACCTGACAGGATTCGTCAGCTCAATTCACCCTCTATAGCATTTATGATGACAGCTGAAGCGCATACCTCCAAGAATCAAGAAAATATCAAGGAAGCAAAAGTCAAGCCCACAGTGAATATTTTTGCAAAAAATAATACAGGTACTTCAAGAATTCTTGAACCATTACATTTTGCAAATAACTTGTAGTGAGTTGTAATTTCCTTTCAAATTCTCTTATAATCGATGCAAATTTTGCATCCAGCTTTATATTCAAGTTTTTGTTTGGATGCACCTGCTAAAAAAAAATCTCGTTTTCTATCCTTTGAAACTCTTCCCTATCCTTCTCAGTTCACAGTTACTTAATTTGCAATTTTTTCGCGTAATTAAAAAAACATTTTAAATATGCACTATATTCATATGCTGATATCTGTTAGATTTTTCCTTTTTTTAGAACAAGATGCTTACTTAACACCTAGTGTGAAATCTCAATGTAATAAAAACGACCAAAAAAATGATCGTGAGCAGATGAAATCGAGGAGCACCGGTAGACAAAGATCTTTCATACCACTCTATATAACGCAGTCGCGAAGACTGCCCGCAAGAAAATCTGGTAGCGGAGTGGGCCAGGTACCTTCCTTTTTTAAATGTTTTTTTCAGTTAATTACAAAATCGAGTTTGCAAAATGAATTTCTGGAATTCCGATAAGCTTGTGATAAATTTCACGCTACTCTACATAAATCTACTATATATATTATTTCATGTCATGATCTTTTCATGTTCCATTCTTACAGGCACCTTTGGCGGAATGTGAATCATCCTGTATTGAAAATTCTCCAGCTGTTGAAGTACCCCCGGTAAAATTTATTCCGGATAGAAATCATTATACGTGCAGAGAAGAAAGTTGGGAAGATGGGGTGACGGAATCACAGCCGTTAGACCCTAACTCGTCAACAAATTCAGTGAGAGGTTCCTTTCAGCAAAACAAATATTTTGAGGCATCGATGCCAGACATTTTCATTTGTCGTCCAATTCGATCTTTTAACCATAAAATGTAATATTATGTTTTTCAATTTTCCAAGATTTTGCAGTAATAATCGCAAGAAGTGAGATGCAAAATATAACGTCAAAATAGCTTACATTTCATATGAAATTGAAAGGTACAAATCGCTAAATTAAATTCGTAACGAAGTGATGCCTCCGATAGCATAAAATGTTAATACTACTATTTGTAAATGTAATAATCAAAAGTTGGAACTGCTGTAATAATCTGATAACTAACTGTGAATTTAAAAATGAAACGTTAACCCTTTTCAACCACTTCCACATCTTCGAACATTTCATCCATGACATCATATCATCCTCAACCTTAACCGGATATACGGTCCCAAATGTTGCATTATTATCCGTGGATGGAACAACATGGTCTTGGAATGTCGAGGAGTAGAAAAGAAGTCTAGACTTGAAACATGTACTTTCTGTTGACGGTGCTCACCTTTGTATTCTCCAAAAATTTGACCCTACTGTATACGATTGGTTGCTAAATTCAATATATAAATGGAAAAATTTCCAAACAAAAATTGAATATCAGATTCAATTTTCTATCAATTGAAGAATCTCTTCTTGTCTTTAATGATTTTCAGAGAATTTTTCCATTTGTTTCATAATTTATTTAGCATTTTTCAGAAGCTTGCAGCAACCACTTTTTGAACCGTGAGTTGATTCATAACTGTGACAAGGCAACAAGGAAAGGATCGTTAGATAATAAAAGAAAGTACGTGGTCGAGGAATCCAAGTTATTTCCGAACTTTTTTTTGTCTAAAGTAACAAATAAATCTCGCAACTTAATGTTCAATAAAATTTAGAAAGTCACAAATTCTCTTTAAGGGATGACTGTACAACGATCAATGTTGCACAATCAGATAATAGAACAAACAATAAGTTACCAAACAATCCTTCTGCCAATTACTCTTGTGACAATGATGCCAAATCAGGGAATAGTTCCAGTGATTTCGTTTCACCAACTGCTATGACATCATCTGGATTTACAACATCTTCTGGTTTTCAAGATTCTCCTGATAAATCTCCAGATAAGGATGCGGAATTGAATGAGCAGTTTGTCGATACAACCATCATTCAAAAGTTCGTCTTTCTTGGATACTTATTTCAACATGTTCATGAAATGTAGCCACTCAGCTTAGAATGTGCTTTTCGTGGAATGCTTAGATAGGATTCAAGTGATATTAACGATATCAAATTTGTGATAGACGAAGGATATTATTTAAAGAACTGCTGGTATCAATTCTGGTTAAAAAATGTTTTTGAATTAGTGCCATTTTTTGGTCGCCAAGTAACGTAATGAATGCAGTTATTTATATAGCATTTTAAAAAAGGTTCATTATATTGGTTATTTTGTACAAATTATAAAGCTTATTGCAGAAGACATGATGTTCCAAAAAGATTCTGATACAGTAATTCTGAAATACCAAAAATGTGATGAAAAATAATAGAAATTATTATAGAAAATCTCTCGTGACTACTGTTCGATTGATTTCTGATAGCCATTTAGTTTGATTTGATTGATAAAAATTCTGATCTTCTAGTATCTTTTATCCTACTTGATGACGTTTCAGAATAATGAATCGTTAAAATTATTATTTTTTTTTTTTTAAATGAGGTTTTTTTTTTTTACTGGATATAGTGTGAAAGCCGTTATTTTACGTTAAATTAGTACAAAAGATTCAGTGGAACATGCATTGGAACAACATTTTAGAAAGAATTTTGAAGCATGGTTTTTTTTAGCATGTTTTAGAAATTCATGGAAGCATTCTTGGAATTTTTCCTTTTGCAACGAAATTTTGGAAGAGAAGTGCTCTCTAAATAAGTGTTAATCTCTCTCTCTCTCAATTAAATGAATAATTTACCAACGAGACAATTTTCGCTTCTCAGAACGTTTAAGTTTCATGTGAATGTAATGGTATGAGTAATTGACAATTCACGACGATTTTAAGCAATCTGAATGGAACTCATCCCAATCCTTCAACTAGCTGGAGCATGGAAGACTTTTTATATTTTATAAACTAAGACTTCCTAACACTTATTCCTCCGTGAGGATAGGCAGCAACTAGGAAGACGAGCAAAAAGAGCTAATGGGAGATGATGACGACGTTGGCGATGACGATGATAATGATGACGTTGACGTTGACGACGACGACGACGACGACGATGATGATGACAACACTCTTTTTCCTCCTCTTCTCTCTCTTCTTTTCTGTTTCAATATTTGTGGTGGAGCGATTTGTGTGAATGTTGCTTTTGCTGGTGAGGCTGTGCTGTGATGGCTGACTGCTTACTTCTCAACACGCTGATCAAGTCGGTGAGGTGAGCTTATGAGACTATCCTCCTCTTCCTTGCCATACTTTTTGACGGTTAAACTGGGTTACGCTTTATCACGCTGTATCTGTCAATTCGATTTGAGTTTACTCAAGTTTTGTTTGGAATTATGACATGGAAAGGCTTAGGTTTATGATAAATTCTGCTTAAGTCTTTTGAAGACTTTAATCTCAACTGCGATTCTTTATCCTAACCTTGAATATTATTATTGTTCATATAATAATCTTATTTAGTCCTAATTACTATTCTACAATTCTTCAAAAGACAAAAGACAATGCCCACTTCTTCCAGCAAATTTTTTATCTACTTCAATTGTTTTTTTTCTTGCTTAGAAGAGTTCAAGAGAGTACAAATTAAAAAATCACATATTTTATGGACATTTTCTATTATCTGTAACACTGTTGTGCAATGCTGTAATTACATTTTAATCACCGAATATCCCTTTTATATCCCTAGAATTTCACCCAATTTATCTTATGTGAATACTAACATTCTAAAAAACAAGCTTTACATAAACAACTTCCTGCTATACCTTTCAGTCCACATATTTTATTCATACAGTTCCTAGCCACATTATATGAGAATTGCGTCTTTTATTTTTCTATTTCCTGGAATTCAGAGATAAGTATGAATCAGAGGGATACTTCATATTTGAGGTAGTAAGAGAACTCAGAAGTTATAACTCCATGAAGACTATCCCATAAAATCTTTTATATTTATATTCAAGAAATCCAGGATAAGTTCCATCAGATCTCGAGTTGCGCCATGGCAGTATTTGTACTTCCAGTTGGTTGCACCTAATGGATTACGGGAATGGTTCCTTTGCAGCTGAAAATAATGGTTCTGTGAATTTGATATGCTTGTCGATTATGCATTGTCCAGGAATTTCAGGGCAAATCGATCTCGTTCACGACGACCACCACCACGCGATCATGATCAAGAACCGGTTGCTTCACCAAATTCAATTTCAGTTTATTATAAGTAAGCATAATGTATTTTAATTAAACAGCTTATCTCATTTGCTACTTAATGTAATTAAATCTTGAGGTTAGTTCTATTGCGACTGCATTTTACTGCCCTTTCATCTTTTTTCAGTAAGTATAAATCATTGATTTAAAAATGATTTTATGTAAACATAATTTCCTTTTTGTTGAAATACCATAGTTTGAAGTTAGTTTCCAGTCAGATATAATCCTAAATTCAGGAGTTCAAGTTTCCAATAATGCTTTGCACATCTAAAATTATGTGATATATGTTTCTTATTACCTGAAATGAAAATATTTTGGGAAATAATCAGTCAAGTCCATAGTCTTTCTCGTCGAATCATACAAGCTGAGTTGTTTGCCTCGCATGTTGAAGGAAGGATTTCTTTTAGTGGAAAATGTCGCATTACTGCCGCAATCAAAACCGTAGTGTATGTTAATATAGAATGATTTTCTTCATTGCAAAAATTCAGGAATACATTCATGCTTTTGTTAATTGTTCTGGTTTCTGAAAAAATTTCTTTTCATGAAATTTTGATCAAAACTAATATGGATTGTACGCAAAATTAATATGAAATTGTGCCGCCGGTGAGAATTTCGATTTCGGCTTTATCTTATTATAGTTTCCAACCGGATTCGAAATTTAAATAATAATTCAGCGTTTTTTTACAGGAATGAGAGATATGATGAAGCACTGGTCAATGAAAATAAGACGGTTGCATTTCCTAGTATAGCGATGTATGAATCGTCGTGTAATGACGTTGTGTATATAAAAAGTCAATTGCTTGAATTGAGAAGATTGATAAATGCATGTTTATTATTCTACTGATTATTATTAGTATTATTATTATTAATGATTAATTATTAATTATCAATTATTAACTATTAATAGTTAATTATTAATTATTATTTACCGATTGTTAGTTATTAATTATTAACTATTATCTATTAGTTATTAATTATTGATTATTATTTATAATTATTATTTACTAATTGTTTATTAATCATTAATTTTTAATCATTAGTTATTTATTATAATTTATTATTATTATTATTATTATTATTATTATTATTATTATTATTATTATTATTAT
>JAOVVO010000918.1:0-26794 GCA_028564675.1 Onchocerca lupi | reverse complement strand
TTTAAAAAAAAAAAAAAAAAAAAATTTTATTAATTAAACTGCAAAAATTGGAAAAAAATTTTATAAACAAAAAAAAAAAAAAAAAAGAAAAAAAAGAATAAACTATAAACAACGAAATGTACTTATTACATACTATTTGGATCCATTTCTTCGAAGATGAAATCCAGTTCAACCCTTGTTGGTTCAATATTCATTATCTTCCATAAGACTGCTAAATCATTTCGACTTAAGCGACCATCCTGATCGATGTCCAATTGATCAAATGTTTCACATAATTCTAAATTCAATTTATGCATTTTTATTTTACTGGAATTAATTTTTAAGATTTCATATTGTAAATGAGTATGGAAGAAAAGAAAAGATATAAATACTGACTGAAAATATACCCATCCATTTATGACCGATGGAAAAAAAAGAGGGAAAATAGAAATGTGGAATGATAATAGGATTAATTATTCAATTTAAGAATCAATTCTAAAAAAGAAAAATGATCCGTTTAATTTCAAAATTATATTAGAATAAATCTTCTGAAAATATTTTGTTTATTTATTGTCATAAAATAAAATATTTAAAATGAGAATTTCTTTTTTCGTAACTTTTAAGCAATAATATAGTGATGGTCAAATATTTTTCGAGTTTTCAGAAAAAAAAAAAAAAAAAACACGATTTCCAAACTTTTCCAATTCCTTAGACTTTTCAAACTAACAATCATTTGTCATAGTGAAATCAACGGAAATTTTTGAAATACTCAGCTATAAAAACGTGCCATTAAAATATTTTTGCACATATCACTGCATCCTTAATACTTTAATTCATTTTTCATTTTATTATATATGAAATCTATAAAAAAAAAAAAAATGCTTGTGAATGATCTGAATCCGTCTAGATTCTATCGATGAATCTCGCATTAGTTTGCTTGAAATGAATGTAATCAAGTGATACTACAAATCTCACTGCATTCAAATTGGATTTTATGAAAAAGATATATTTTTATGAAGTTAAAATTTCATGAGTTATTTCCGTTTTCAATCCGATTCTGTTACTCTCGATTTCTTCAACCGTTATCTTGTAGTAAATCTCAACAATACTAAGTTTCTTCTTTTTTGAGCCAAAATCCTCACTTTTTTTCACTCTTACTACTACCTTTTTCCTTCAATCTGGCTTTTTTCTTGTTAATGCCCTTAACGGCTCAGCAAACTATCAATTTTCCGCCTAACTGCCATTCAACTGATTGCAATAATATGATAAATAGCTGTTACAACAGCTGTTTGTAAGTAATTTTATAAATGAACAGATTTGACAAGAATTTACGTCAGAAGTGACGAAAAAAAAAAAAGTTTTCTCATTTCAGAAAATCAATGAATATCATGCATGATCTGATTACATTTCGAGAAAAATCTTCTGTTCTTGAATAAGCAAGTATATTTCGCAAATTTTTAGCCTTCTAAAGAAAGAATGATATCCAAAAACTGATAACAATTTCCGATAAGAACATTCCACTACAATTAAATATTCAATACAGCCGAATATTCTGTTTTTCCTCTCTCTTTCGTATTAAGATAATGATAGAAAAAAAAACTATAATATAAATTGTAATAAATTTTAGCATTGTTTGATTCATCCATTTATTAGATTATTTGCAAAAATAAGATTTAGATTTTATGATAAAAAATTAAAAAATTTTTCAAATAATTTTTAATCTTAAAAAAAAAAAAAAAAAGATAGAAAATTGATCAAAAAATCTTACGTTGATCAGATAAAATATAACACATCGTTGCAGCAGTTAATTCGGTTGAAAAAGTTGAAGCAAATATGTCAATATAATACTTTAATCGCTGGATAATTGATCGTTGTTACACATTTCATCGATATTAATGTATTTCTATTAATGATTTAGAGCTGTTTAAAACATAAATATAATGTAATAATTAAAATGAAATTAATTATCCGAATAACAAATATATTTATATGATTTGTGTAGAAAAAGAGCAAAAAATAAGGGAAATGTTAGCTATGAAAAGAGAAGAGATTTTTTCGATTTAAATACGAAAATTGACAATTCAAGTAAATGAGGAATTTTTTTTTAAAAATTTTCAACATAAAAATTTGATAAATAACAAAAAGATGAAAAAGGGAGAGAGAGAGAGAGGGAAAGAGGGAAGGGAAGAGAGAAAGAATAATGATACAGAAAGAAAATAGCAATGCGTAATGAGAATGAATGCTTTGGAAATATCAACAGATGAAAAAGTACAAAATCTAAATTGTTTGTGTCATTCAAATGATTATTTCTATTTCTAAAATATTAAACTTAAATGTTTATGATTGAAATATAAAATTTGTGCTTTTTTTTTCATCACTATTCCTATAATAATTAAATCATAAGTTGATCAAATTTAAACATATTTGTATTTAATTGATTATAAAATTAATTCTCATCTATATTGAATATGAAATAATATATTTTAGATTAACTACAAAACGACACCTTCTAATTTTTTTCCCTCTCTCTCTCTCCCTTCTCCACTCCTTCTCTCTCCGTTTGGTGACATTCATTCGATTGCAAACATACAAATCATATGGAGCAAGTCAGTAAGATCAAAGATTGATTGAAAAAAAAGAGTTAAAATGCATAACAAAGATGAAATATTTTGAAAACATTTGCGGATGAAAAAATACAACTGAAAGCAATTTGTTATGATTGAGATTGAGACTAACACCGGATATTTTAACACAATAACAGATAACAGATGATGAATTTTTCGAATTTATCATTTGTAATGCAAGAATTAAGATAGTTTTGTAGTAGGATGATGGGATATGAAGAAATTTATAAATATTACAAGTAAATTATAATAACAATAATAATGATAATATTTTCTGTTAATAAAAATTGATAATTTAAATATCTTTAAATGTTTGCTATTGAAAGAATTTATCGTATCTAAGAAAGAAAAAAAAAAAGAGAGAGAAAAAGAGAAAACATTTCAATGTGAGAAGTATTTTGCTTCTCACAATTTAAGAAAAATATATTTTTGCATGAATAATTGGCCACATTATTTTCGTTTTGGCAAAAGATGAAAAATATTGACTATTTTGAAGCCAAAAATAAGTGAAGAACGAATGATTGACAAACAATGATAACTTCATTGATAATTGCTTCAAATGTATATGTATGTAATCGATAATTGATATGAACTTCAATTATTAGTTTGAATTATTAAATAAAATGAAATAGTAAAACTGTGAAAAATCTGGATTCATGAAAACCAAAATCTTCTTTTTAAACAATGCTTAGATTGAAAACATTTAAAAAAAAGAAAAAAAAAAGAGTAAAATTGTCCTTTCAGCTACTTGTTGCTTTATAAATCATCAAAAACAGTTGGAAAAATGCGAAAGAACAAAAGAAAAGAAAAAGAAGAGCAAAAAGTAACGAGAAACGGAATACCATAAAACTTAAACGAGAAAATGATGTAAATTCATTAAGAAAAATTTATTAACGCTCATCGAACAAGTTGTTTGATAAATTATCAAACGGTGGAATTGAAGATTTTGTGGTTTTCTTTCATTTAATTATTTGTTAATTAATTGAAATGAAATGAGCTATTCCGTTCGCTTATCGAACCGAAAATTTTTTGTATGTTCAAAAAAGTTTTTCTATCCAATAAGTGAAATCATCAATTATTTTCTTTCTTCCATTCTTACCTAATTTTTTTCTTTTTTCATTTCAATTGCAATGCAATGTCACTTCAACTATCGATATTCTGGAAATATTTGAAATATTTTTTGTTCGGTTTATTTGAATGAATAGCAAAAGTTTTTCTCTATGAAATATGAAATGCTAATTTTTAACAGGTAATAAAAGTATATAATTAGCATATATATTTTCTCAATATATTTATATTCTTTGAGCATAGCCGAATCGATTAATTTCTCCTAACAAATTCATCGAAATATCATATAAACATGAGTATATATAGCTATTGAAAATGAGATGATAAAATTTGAAGTATATGTTTAGCATTATAAAAAGAAGATATATGACATTCAATTTATCTTTTTCTGAAACTTTCACAATTCAGCCAGTAATTTCTTCTATTTTTTTATTGAATGATGTAATATAATTGTTATGGAATGATTGATTCCGAAATAAAAAAAAGAGAAAGTGAAACAACAATTTTTACAAATCAAAACTTATCGGTTCTTTTTTCTGCCCTATCGTTTATCTAATATATAATGTCAGGTAAAAAAAAAATGGAAATGTTTTTGTTTTTGTTTAAAATGGCTTCTTTTTCCATTTATTTTCACTATTTTTACTTTTATTTTTTTTTAAATTAGTTGAAAACAATGTTAATTTAATGTAATTTAATACATCAAGCTTTAGCATAATTCGACCAAAATATTCATCCATTCATGATTGGATAATTAATACAATTTTAATTAATCTTGGTTTTGATCCATATAGTACAGGACATATGAAAATAAATTGCTAATTATTACTGATAAGCTAAGAATATGCTTTCGTTTAGTTGATGGATGATAGCGAAGGATGAAGCAATAATTTCGATGTTTGGATGATTGATTGATTCAGGAAGTAGTGCAATTATAAATTATATGCAATTCGGTCGTTGAATATGCAAATGGAATTCCAATTTGTCGACGAAATTTTTAAAATAAGTTGAATAGATGCAGCTTTTATCAACACAACTCGAAGAAAGATATTAGCAAATATTAGCACCGAATTTATTAAACAAATCAAAAGTTATGCTTTCTTTATTCATAAACAATCAAACGTATTTTATTGTTATGAAATAAGATGAAGTAATCCTAAGATTAAAAATAATATCCTAAGACTTAATTGCATGAGTTTATTTTAACATAAATGCCTTTCTAATTTAAACATGATTTTATTTCGCTTCAATTATAATTTTTTAATTTAATTAACTATCCTAATATATAATGATTCTCGTTCCAAATTATTTTGAAATTAAAAAATTTCTAGAAATAAGATATTAATTTCAGTAAGAAAACTTAAAAATTTAATCTTTTTTTATGCCACAAGATATGTTAAATGCTAAATGATTAGCGACTGATAGTTTATTGATAATTAATAGTATTTAAGGAAGATTAATAAATCATGAAAGCAAAGAAAGCAGATCGTGATTGAAAACTTCCTACAAGAATATATATTCTGTTGCAATAGCATAAATATTTTCTGAACAATCAGTTATAATCCGAAATAATTTGAAAGATCAAAAATATAATTCTTTTTGTAGATTATCTATTGGACTGATACAAAAATAACAATACAGATATTTTATATTGGAATATGACAGTTATAAAATACATTGCATTATTTTTACTTTAATATTTGTTGTGCTTTTTGGCTAGCGAATTATCATTTGCTATTTTATCACTACTTTAAATTAAGGAAATGATATTAGAAACGAAATGAATTCGACTGATTGATCTCAAAAAAAAAAAAAAAAAAACGAAATAGTTCGCAAGAATTCGTTTCAGGAACTGTTAAAAGAAGCGCAGTACAGTAATGAGTTCAAGAAGTATTGCCAAGAGATGAGAGAGCTGAAGATGAAAAGTATGGCCATTGGTCAGCGCAAGTTGATAACGACCAGCAGAGTGCAATTGACAAAAATGATCTCTTTGCAATTGCATAAGAAAAACTGAATGTCGAATACAGTATGGTCATTTCAGCATTTGAATTAAAATATAAAAGGTTCATAAATGGGAAAATCGTAAAAAATTTCGCTTTTCCTGATTTTAACGCGATCTTAATGAGCTATTTCCCGACATTTTGATTTGTCATGAAAAGTGAATTGTGTTGACACTCAGTAATGGCCATTTTGCAGTGGTTAGATGGAAATGAAATTCGAATAAACTTCTTAAAGCTGGAAGTCATTTCAAAAAAATCATAACCATCCTTGGCGATTTGCTGCTAATAGAGCCATTTGAATTTTCGAAATCTTCCATCTGAAAAATAAACTCAAAAAAAATGATGAAATTCATCAAAAACTGCGACGTCTAACCACACTTCAGCTATTTGATGTTTCAAGAGTTAATAAAATAAGCTTAAATTTTTACTTCATCCACTGTATCCATCTGACCTACCACTTTAGTATTTAGACAACTTTTTGCAAAAGAACAGACATAAACAAACTTATTTTTCTGTTGACAAAAATATGCTAATTGCCGTGGTTCCCTTCATGATTAAAAAGATATGCTTGAGCCTAGTCATAATAACTTAAAATTTATTAAAAGTCAACTAATGACAAAAGATCAAGCAGTACAGATATTACAAATGGTAATTTTGTTACATGAAATTTAAAATTAAGTTATTGTGGCAATACATTTCTAACTTTACAATTTTCACAATTTTTTTCACTTTACAATAATTTTACAATTTTCATTTTTGAGATTTAATTGCCTATATGAAAAAAGATTTTCTATTGCAATAATAGAGGACCACATATGAATCCTTCTTTCTTTTTAAATTTCAAACAATTGATTTTTATTAATGACCCAGTACTTTGCTAAATTAGCGAACTAAGCAGCAGCCTGAAAAATAAGGAGAAAGTGGTTGATTGAAGCAGTAAAAAATAAAATCAAATTAATTATTCAGAGAGTTGACATGACGTTTATATTATTAGCATGGATGTATTCATTCACTGGTTATAACGATGAAAAATTTTTGAATGCTATGAAATTAATTTAATACTATGAGAAGAAAATTAAACAAGAGACGAAATAAAAATACAAAATTAACAAATTAATTAAGTCCTCAGCCGAATTATGTATATAAATAAAAATGCAAATCACTGTTGCTGTTATTTGGCACATAACTTTGCAATCTCCTAACCAATTGCTTTCAAATTTTGAAACAACATTGCATTAAAATTGAAATGTATTTTTACCTATGTCTAATTTTTTTTGCCGATCACACCTATGACAGGTAAAAGTAAGTGAAATCGTGTCATCGCTCCCTTTATTTGGCACACAACTTTGCAATCTCTTGACCGGTTGCTTTCAAATTTCGATACAACTTTGCATTTGAATATACGCTTTTTTTAATTTAGTTATATCTACCTACTTTTACTTGTCATACCTGTGACTGGTGAGAATAAGTGAGTGGACCCAACTGATTCAAGAATTTCATGCAGTGTTGTATTCGAAATTTATTTCCAAATAAGTAACATTTGAGTAAGCACGTAATCGCTTTCAAATTTTTATATAAATGAGACCCGCTCTAAGCTTTTCGTTAGCATTATTTTTCATTAAGGACATAAATCTATAATTATTACAACAAAAGATCAAATTAAAAAACTCTAATTACCGATAGAGATTTTACATATGTTTCGTAGTGTCCTATGTAAGTAGTGTAAATCTAGTCCGCTAGATTTATTGACAGCACCTAGGCTTTTACTTGCCATGTAACTTCGCAAACTCTTATCGATTGCTTTCGAATTTCGATGCAACCTTGCTTTCGTATAGGCGCATGTTTCTATTAATATATTTCCACTTTTTTTTTACCTGTCACACAAGTCAATTTCGGGAATTGTTCGGGTTCAATCTATCTGCTTTAGTTCATCCAAATAATGCCTTGCAGAAGATCAAACTTAGGTCATCGTACTCGCTCAGCGGAAGGAATGCGACTATTTATTGCAAATCAAATTGAAGAACGGGTATCAAGAAATGAGCGAACAAGACTAAGAATAGCTCAAATATGAGCAGAACGACGTGCAGCCAGAGTTGAGGATGCACGGTTGCGAGCATGTCGATCGTGTTCTGCAGCTTCAGATTTGCTTCATTCTCAACAGAATGAAGCAGATCTGAAGCTGTGGCTAAAGATATCAACGAGAAACAGAAAATCAGCATCAAACACGATTACGTGTTCAGCAATCACGCAATTACAATCACCTTGCATTCCGGTACAACCCGGCTGATGATTAAAGTTCAACCCCGCATGTTTCTCATCGGCATAATGACTGAAGTATGTCTCTATTGCGAAGCTCTGAAATTTAATGAAGAAACGAAAGGAATGTTTTGCGCAGCGGGAAAAATTAAACTGCTTTAATTTGGAGGACCGCCAGAGCCATCGGAAACATGGCTTGCCAGATATACTGCCGATTCAAAACATTTCCTATTTGTCATCAGGAAATACAATTCCTGCCTCCAAATAAAGTCACTCGGTGCAGAAATCGTAACAACACAATTCATGCAACTTTCAAAGTGAAAGGACAAATTTATCACAAAGCCGACTATCTGCTTCCGTTGCCAGATGGTCAACATAAATTCAACAATCCGACAATTCAGTTGAACAGTAATCTTTCCTATCAACACAAAGAAAGATCAGTTTGTCTGGCTATTCTCTGATAATTGTTTGTTAAAAAAAATCACTTTTCATCAATCAATAAATCAATAAAACCTTTTTCAACAGGATTCCTTCTGTTGCACAGGACACGAAAAAAAAAAGTCGCACAGGACCTTTTCACACTTATTGCTGACCTAGCCTAATCACAATAGCAAGAATCAATCTCCAATCCAATCAAACTACAAAGTATCAGTTTTTTTTCCCCAGCACTAGAAACACGCTCTTTCACTTTTCTTTTTTTTCATTTAACCAGACTGAGCGACAGCAAAGCGTGTATAAAAACATGCATGTATTCGAATGCAACGTTACATCAAAATTTTAAAGCAATAGGAAAGGATATCTAAGATTTCAATTAATTTGAAGTTCGGAACAGTTCGGAATTGCAAGGATTCCAGTTCGACAGCTCAAAGCGATTTGAATTTTCAAATAGTGTTATAAATATTAAGTCAGTCCTTTCCTTCATAAATAGAAGAAGATGACGAAATAACATTTATAATACCTCCGCCAAGCGGAGCATTGGGAGGGTAAGCTGATTTAAAATGAAAAATTATGCGCATTTATAACTTTAAATTTAGTAATTGCTATAAAGAATATGAAATTTAGGCGAATTACGTGATCAACTTGTGATATTAGAAAGGACATGTTTGGAAGTATTCATTTATATGATGTATTTTGTAGAATGAATTTCAATTATAGATTAACATTTGCAATTTAGAATGTGTAATTCAATCAGTAATATCAATTCGTTAAAACTATTTCATTACTTGCGTCATTATTTGCTGGTTTCGAAATGTCAACTTCACTCACGTCTTCGTTGCATTTGTTACACTTTCTTTTTTTTTTTTTGTTACATTTCTAATACAAGTGAAATTTTATTGAATTATGATTTTCATTAAGAAATTTTTATTGCATGAAATAATCGTGAAGTTAATTATTTGCATGCTATATATCTGACATATACAAGAATAATGAAATCTGCCATTAGAATTGCTAGTAAAAAGTTTGCGAACCACTAAGAAAAGTAAAATTTCATATACGTTTGAGAAGTCATATACATCTCATAAAATACTGCTTTAATATGTAATATTGTATTATTCTGAGATTCTTAAAAGGCTCAAAAATCTGACTGAAGAAAAAAAAGCTATAGAACTTCACAGTTATTTCAAACCTTAAAATTTCAAGTAAATGTCAGGGGAAACAAGCACAGCCGCCGTAGCTCAGTCGGTTAGAGCGTGGGTCTAATAAGCCCAAGGTCGCAGGTTCGACCCCTGCCGGCGGCACAGTTGCTTTTTGCTTTTATTCAATGATTTGAAAAAGTTTAAAGACTAATAAAAAAATAAGAGAAACTTTTTTTCTTCAAAATACAAATATTTTCTTTTTATTCAGTTTGTTTCGTTGACCATTGTCATTGTTCATTCACTGTTCTTGTCATCTTCGTTTATATGCTATCCAGATCCATGTAACTGAGTGTCATCTCCCATATGACATTGCATGTGGCAAATTATTTATATCATATATGACATAAAAAACCGACCAATTTTAACCTAATTTTAAAATTTGAAAACTTTTAAAACCAATATTTGTACAGCAAAACTTGTGGTTGCCGCCGGCAGGGGTCGAACCTGCGACCTTGGGCTTATTAGACCCACGCTCTAACCGACTGAGCTACGGCGGCCACACAATTTGTCCTCAAAGTAGTCGATCCCAAAGTTTGTCTCTTAAAATCCGATCGGAATTGGGATAGAAATACACAAATTTTCTTTCGTTATTATATAAATAGTGGTTCGACCGATCAAAGACTAATTCGATCCAACCAAACTGCTCTATATGACAAATCGATTGTATGATGATGATACAGTTTAAGGATGTTCATGATAACAGTGGTAATAATAATGATAACTCATAAACTTTAAGAGCTTTGAAAAATTGAAATTTTTGCTTAATTAGAATATTGTGTTGTCGTAAGAATGATTTTGTGAATTATATGATAGAGTTGAACTATCATATTACTCTAAAAAATATATCAACCGAAAACCTTAGTTTTAACAAATCAAAAGTGAAGTGAATTCTGCTGGTATTACGAGAACTTGTTAGATATGGAGTTGAGCAAGTTTAGGATGTTAATATTTTTTTTGTCTTGTGTTTGCTTTCTTTTTTTTTTTTTTTACCATTTATGACAAGTAATTAATTTATTTTATTTGAAATTCCATTCAACGATTCATTTACAAAGACATCATTTCCTCAGGAAAGAAAAAGTTCGGGTGTGTGCCGCCGGCAGGGGTCGAACCTGCGACCTTGGGCTTATTAGACCCACGCTCTAACCGACTGAGCTACGGCGGCTTCTGTAGTACCGTGCTGTTAATGTTATTAGTAAGTATATCACTATTCAGTATATTTTCTTAAATTTTTTAAATAATTTTTCGATTTCGGTAAACCGAAATGCTGCCATAATGCAAATGTTGTTTATAATAACAATTTGCAATCTCACACATGTAACCACTTATCCATATTGCGCACAATGGTCCTTTGTTTCTCATCATCTAATAATGCTCATGTGCTTCGTTTAAGAGTTGTAAATGCCTGTAAAAATGTTGTAAATGGTTGTAAAAAATGCTTAAATGATTATAGAATATGCTAATTTCTGTAATTTTGCAAAGTTAATGTCATGCTCTTTATTTAAGAATTACAAATGATTGTGAAATATGTCTGGAATGTCACAAGGATTAATATCACGCTCTTTGTCTAAAGGATTCCAAATGGTTGCAATCATGTCAGTTGTCGAATAATGTAGGGACTTGTTCTTTGTTTAAATATTTTAAGCATTACTTATCTCTTATCCTTTAGTCTTTATTCATATCAATCTTTTTTGTATGATTAATGTATGAACCTCCGCCCCCCTATCCAAGATTACCATACAAAAGAGGATAGCTGGATCAGTGCTTGAATATATTACCAGCAGCGGCGGCGTCAATCTTTTGAGTATTCCAACCATCAGTCCATCAAGACTAGTGGCAGTTCAGTGTCACCAAGTGTCCACATCATCAGTTCATCACCACAAGGGAACTGCATCATCGACAGGCTCTCCTATGTCAGTATCAGTGGCAAAACGTTCCCAGCCAATATCAAGCGAATTTCAACGAAGCATAAGCAACCATTCATCAAGGGACCACTACTGGTATTATTTATGTTACTCGCATATTGTTTTTTTTTTTTTTTTTTTCACTATTTGTTAATATGAAGTGCGATATTGTTATACTATTGTTTATACCTAATAAAGTCTATTGTTGACCAAGTCAAGTCACAGCAGCAAAAAGGATCTCCAATCCAACAATTCTAGAATCCCAAATCACAAATTAAACAATACCTCTCTTTCCCTTACACTCGATGGGTGTTGACGAAAGCCGGAAGATGTAATTAGTTGTATAATGGAAGATGTTGGCGAAGTCAAAGGATGCGATTATGGTAAAAAAAAAAGGGATATTAAAGGTCAAGTACCGTGACAATATTTTAAAGGGGTCAAGTTCACCAACAAAAAGCCCCGACTCACAGATAATCAATTATGAAATGACACACGAAGTTCAAGTAAGAGAAAGAGTTCCGAAGGATTTAAAAGATCAAGACTTCGGAGCTGAGTTAAAATTCAGTTTTTTAAAAACAGTTCGGCAGGAGCCACAGCTCAATGGCATGAGCGGGAGCAACAGCAGCGGTAGAGCAAGAGAAGAAAGACAATTACAAAGGAAAGATACGGTACTATAATAAGCATTTAGACAGTATTCGTATTCTTTGATTCTTACCGTGTATTGTGCGTTTTATTCCTATCATCGTATAAGCGCGATATTATGTAAGCTTAATAAAGGCTATTGTTGATCTAATGGAGTCACAACAGCAAGAAGGATCAATCTCCAATCACAAAATACGAATAAATGAGAGAATCCTTCCGCTAAAATCACAAGAATTTCCGGATAATAGAAATAATTTCTTCTGTTCTCTCATGAGATGACGTAATATTATGTAATTCGTGATTTGAAATTTATGTCGACTTCAAAATGTATAATCGGGAATTATTTCTCATATAATTTAATCAATCGTTTGGTTGTTACGTGATATTTGCATCAGTCCAGGATGTTAGTTTTTATTGATTTTGACATGTTGTGGTGAATTCTTTGAATGACTTTCACTTTGACATATTACATTTGTCTTGTTATAGACGATGTAAAGAATCAAACTTTTATTTAAAAATTTTCAACGACAAAATATCAACCAAAAAGAAAGCAAATTTTTGTTTGTTTGTTGTTTTTTTGTTTTCAAAAAACTGAACGGACAAAACAAGTTTATTAGGAAAACAAACCAAAAAAAAAATATTTCCGTGTATGACCTGCAAAATGACAAATATCGGCATGTGCGTATTCTATTGATAACAAAAATAAAACAAAAAAGAACTATTGAAAATAGAATAATATTTGAAATAATTACATAATTAATTAAATAATAATGAATTCATCAATTTCTTTCCTAAAGATTTGTAAAAATGATCTCGCATGCAGTAAATATGAGATTTGATAAACATCAGAAAAAAGATGAATGATTAATAAAATAAGGAAATTTTGAACATATCCTCCATTTAAAATCATCACATTCTCCTTATTCATTTAAAAAAAAAAAAAAAAAAAAAAAAAGTTTATTGCTCATTTTTCTCTCAAGGAGTATTAAAATATAAAATTATTTAACTGTCCTTAGTATTCATTCAAATATTTTTAATGTTTTCCATCTGAGAATTGATCAAATATTGTTAATGGGAAACTGCGCTATTGTCGGATACTTTAAATAATTTCATATTTTTATTTAGATAAAATGAATGAATAGGAAACAGAAGCAGTTTTTTTTCTTTTTTTTACTCTAATCAAAAATTAAGTTTTGATTTATAATATGCTTCAATAGAAATATTAAAATAACATGCGTATCATTGTGTGATGATAAATCCTGAATAATATAAGCCTAAGCCTAAGCCTAAGCCCTTTTGTGTGCGTGTGCATGTACGTGTATGCGTGCATGCTTACACGTGTACAGTTTGTATATATGTAATAGATGAGTCGAAAATAGTAAATTTCTTAAGCGAAGCTTTTCCTTTTTCGAATATGTACTGGCTGACGAATCAACATGATTCTTAATAGGATGGATTTAAAAAATCATCAATATTTAAGTGTTAGTGATATTCAGGCATATTAAATTGTTAAAATTTATGTTTTTACAACCAGTAATTTAGGAAAACACAAGTGGATGCTTCAGAAAGTAATTAACAATTAAATCAAACAATTACCTTAAAAGTTAATTCAGAACAAATCATAATGAACAGAAAGTAACAGATCCGATCTTTTATAAGACGAATGAACTGCATCCATTGAAAGATGATTATTGTTATCTGCTAATGATAACAGATCAAATCTATTGATAGAAGATGATGGATTCAACTGATTGGAAAAACAGAAGAACAAAAAGAAAGCTATTGAATTTTTTTTTTTTTTTTTTGCATAAATGTGGACATTCAACAAAATAATCAGTTGCAGTTATCTGATTATTTCTGGAGCTTTGTATTATGTTCACACTGCCTCTCAAGTCGATTAATTTCTCTTTCAACTTTAATTCATCTTTTTGTTTCGCAATAACGTCGAAAATAAATCTCTAAAAGTGAGAAAGATAAAAGTTTGCCAGCATTTATCTGGTTTAATTATATCAATTGCGAATAACAATATCATTGCTCCACCTAGAAATTTCTAAATGACAATTTATTATTGCACAATTCTATTAATTTGAAATTATAATATCGCATCAATCATAAATTTAATTATCTTTCGTTCCGATCCACTTGAATTCGGTTTTGTTTTTGAAAAATTTAAAACTTTTTTCCTAAACCACAGACATGGATTTAAACTTACGGGCTTTCTGTTGCTCCATAGATAATTCTCGCTGTATCTTATCATATTCGCTCTGTTTGCACTCAAGATCTCTTTGAAATTTATATATAAATGCTATAATAATTAAAATTAATTAAAAAATTAAAAGATTTGTTTTTTTAATTTTTTATTTTTTTATTTTTTTTAAATAAGAAGCAATCTATGCTGAGACGCCAATTTACGTCTCAACATATACATAAGATTAATTACGACACAAATATGCTCTCTTTCCTCTGTATAACGTTCAGGTTTAAAATTTAATAATACTAAAAACATTCCATGAAAAATATTCATTTCTTAAAATATGTTTGAGATATTGTTGAATCAATCATCATTGAAGATAAAATTAAACTTCACATTTTTCATTCTCGATTAGTTCACGTTCTGTCTTTAAATTCAACGTTGCCACTTCGATCAAAGCAATTATTTTATTCAGCATGACTTGTAGAACTTCTATATCTTCGGTTGATGCATTCTAAAAATAATTTTATGATCTGATCATTAATTAGTAAAATATGGTCTGAAATGATTTAAAAATGGTATGATTTCTTAGATATCATGATATATTAAGATAATGCGAATGTTAAACTTAATTTTCTGATTTTATTTCGCAATTCCCTCAGTAAGTGCATAAATGAAATTCCCAATTTTAATTGCGAAAAGACAAAATTTTTGGATAAGGTAGATAAGATAGTACTGATAACCTGATTGAAACAGTTGTTTTGAAGGACAAATTTTGAATTGCTGCTCGAAACTGCTTTTTGCAATGTATTACTGTCATTCTCGTATTGATAATTGTTAACATTTTTAGTCAAATTCAACGGTCGCGATGGTAATGAAGTACTTCTTGAAAGAGATGATACGGACGACCTTTCACTATTTATGCTCAAAATTAATAAAATAATATTGATGTATGTAAAAATGGCGAATTTTACGACAGAAACAATTTAGAGAAACCTGAATTCGTGATCGGAAACGATATTATCCATTGTCTTTTCAGCTGATCGAAGTGATTCTGAAGCGGTAATTGTTGTAGCAGCAGTAGCCATCAAATGTTGGACAACAATCTGTTGGGTTGCTGTAAATGGTACGAATGTTCCTTATACAAGCAATTATGTCATATCTTATACTGAAGAATTTATATTTCTAGTTAAAATATTTTTAAAAAATAGCAAAGTAGGCATTTAGCTGCGAAAGAAAAAAATTGTGTGTCGTAAGAATTCAAAAAAATGAAAAATATTAAAGAATCATATGTGTCAAAATACATTGTATGACACTAAAATTTAATAAATATTAGAGTCAATTTTCTTTTTTTTTTATAGACAAATTAATGCATAATAATGATAGGACTGAATAATGATGAAAATTTTTTATTCATTTAAAATTTTGCAAATTTATACATTTAATTCTCATTTATTAAATATTTGGTAGAACAGAACTTTCTGGGAAATAATATCAATGAAGTGAAAATTCACGAAATATCCAAACATATTTCATTAATTGCTCATCACTATCATCATCATAAAGCATTTTCTGATCACGATTTACGATCATACTATATATTATCGTATAATGTAGCAAGGTCATAACTTTATAGTACAGAAATTATACGGTAATAATGTAGATCAACTTTTTCATTGATGAAGGATCTTCTTATCACTTCTAAGAATATCTTATGTTATAGCGTTTCGTTTATGGGCCATTATACGGTAATACTGTTCTGTTAACGTTTTTTTTTATCAGTGACCGATTTGTTATTGAATCGATCAGCAACAAACTATTGATTGAAATGATATTTTGGATTTTTTTTTTCTTTTTTTCTTCAAATTTATTTTGAATTTGGGTGAAAAGAAAATGTTGTAGAATATAAAATTGTATCATAAAAAATTTAAATCGATTAATATAACAAAATAAGATGCTAATCTTTGGTGATGTTTGATTGTTTATTATATGTTTATTATAACTAGAATGATAGATTATAAATTATATCAGAGTAGTGGGTAGCACTAAAGTTTTTTAAGATTTTGAAATTAAATTTTGTAAGAATATTAAATTAAATGAAAATAATCCCAAAAGGCAAAAATATTTTTTTTATTAGTTTATACTTTGGAAAACTTCGTATATTATTTTATTATTTATATTATCAGCGTGCGAAATTTTAAATTTTAACATTTTTTTCCGTATTTTATCATATAAATAATCGAAGACTAGAGAATGACGAAAAAAGCTGGAATAATTACGAACGATCTGAATTGTATTTCTGTTTTTTACTTTTTTCACATTGCGCATTTTCCCAATCTACAGAACGCTTTGCTGGCCGACCTGATCGATGACTATAAATGTGCTGTTGTTATACTTAAAAAGGAAATCATTTTATGAATTTTTTGAGATAACTTAATATCATTTTAGAATGCTACATTTTTCCAAAAAATGAGATTTGTAAAAATATGAAATTAATAAAATCTTCTATGATCATTTAATTATTAATATTTGTCAATATCATTTTAGAAGCTATTGATAATAAAACTTAAGATAAACAATGAAATGAAAAATTAATTGAATAACTTTTTTAACTTACTTAATTTTATGGCAATCATCGTATAATTGATCGAAATCTTTGCAAGAAATTAATTTACAACGATTAACACCTTGTTGGATGGCACCCAAACTTCGTAATGCTCGAATCTAGAATTTTCCACGCACATTTTTATTATTTGATTTTATTTCAGGAATCAAACGGTCCGGAAATCATAACAAATGCATTATGCAAATAAAAGATACATCCTTTTCTTCTTTTTTTTTCTTTCATATCCATCAAAAGAGTATTTGTTTTGTTTTTTTAATGCAAAAAGAATGTGCGATTTATCGCAGTAATACAAATCTTTATATTTAAATAAATCTTGCAAATGTGTATGATTTGCAGAAAAAATTATTTTTTAAGTATTTAATTTTTCATATTGCTTTATTAAGTTATAATAGTTTATAAAAAATACATAATACTTTCATGTCACAATTTTAATAAATCAAAAAACAAGTCTTTATCTGATTTAACTTTCACTTATTTCACGCATTATAAATTTGATTTTTCTTCGTTTAATACAAATTACTTCAAATATATTATTGTGGTTATTTAATATGAACAAACAATTATTTCTCGTTCCTTTTTCATCAAAATATAATACATGAAATTAGGATTGCTATGTTTCTTCTTTTTTTTCTTCTTTAATTAGCAGAAGAAAATTATGCCTGTTCAACATTACAGATAACAAGTCGAATTTGGAGACGTTTCAGTTTGCTGTGAACTGTATGAAGGCCACTGATGACATTTTTTAAAAACATTTCGTAAGCCTAGAATAACATGAACAATGAGTAGTAATGAGAATAATTAACGATGAATACTGAAGTAACAAATGTTGGAAAATTCATCAAATGTTTTTGAAAATTTTTTAATAAACTTTATGTGAATTTTGAATAAATTGCGAAAGTTCTTTTGAATTTTTCATTTTTACTGCTAATTCTCACAGGAAAATTTTCAGGCTTATTAAATACGAAAAATGTTTTAGGATCCTTAAACCTTACCCGAAAAATTGACATTAATGATAAAGTTATACGATATATATAACACTCGTAACTTATCATGAAACAAGTATCATAAATATTTGTTGATGATGAGCCTTTGGAGCATTTTGAGCACTTTAAAACTCGCAGATTTTTTTCTTCGATAGAAAGAATAAAATTCCTTTGCGAATTCCCCAAATTCTATTTAGAATTCCGGAATAATAAAGAAAGAATTTCCGATAGAAAAGCAGCAATTACCTGTGGTAAGCATATCATCCTGAATCCTTGTAATTCAAAACCAGCAATTCTCTTCCCTCGATAAGTATAAAGTGTTGCATTATTGATTGATTGGAACGGTTTGATATTATCATGGCATAGCACTGTGGGCAGTTGGGTAGCCATTATTAATTGCTGTTGTCTTATCAAATCTTAATGAATAGACTAATGGGTTAGATTCAATAATCAGTTGAGTCTCAACTAGATTAATAAAAGAAAAAGGAAATTTCGATTTTGCAAGTCTGAAAATTGATTTTTTTCCACAATGCTAAATTTAAGTTTAAAAAACTAAAATTTCAAATCTTCATGAATATTTCTATGATCACTCAATGTATTGTTAAGATATTGTTGGCTTTCAATTGTTCCATGAATTGAATTCGATAACTGAGCACTGTCTGTGAAAATAGATTGTTGTCGGAGCTTTTTCACAATCGGATGCATTTCACTTCCTTAATTTAGACTGTTATAAATTTACATCTTATTAATTGTATAAGATGTTGCCTTGAGGTGTTGAAAGGTATACGAAATAGGAATCAGAAGCAAAGTGATGATCTCAAGACTGGATGAAGATTCTCATATGTAAAGAAAGTTTTAAGGGATGGTATATAGAACTGAATAAGATAAAAATTCAACATTTTTTGCTTTTAATAAATTCCAGATACAGCTAGTATTATTGAAGATTTAATAAATTTGTTCTGATATCTTATAGATATATATTAATTTTTATGTTCAAATAATTATAAGTTTGAATTGTTTAAAAGAAACGAATAAAGTAATGATCATCATGAATGATGTGAAATACATTGCATTGAATAGTTGCAAAATTATGATAATTCTGTTGATGCAACAATTTCGAACAGTTTTTCAGCCGAGAAATGAAATAGCTAAGATGAGAAAAACATTGAACTTGTCATTCAAAAAGTCCAAAAATCTTTTATCTGATTGTAGTTGATGTAGGAAGACAGTGAACAGAGCGATAAAATGAAATCTAAATAAGCAGAATGAAATTGCAGCAAGCAAAGCGAATATCCGGATTATGTCGTTTACTTCGGGATGAGATGGATGATAAAGAAAATTCTCGACAAACTTTATCAGTTGCTCATTGAGAAGAAATATCAAATTCTTCTCTTTTTCTCAGTGAAAAGACAGCACTCATCTGCATAATCCTCGTAAAGATGTATTGCATGCGAAAGAGTAAAGGAACGATTTAATAATTACGCTAATTGCTACACTCCCAGTGATTTGATGTTCAACATTGCTTTCATTTCTTTTTTCTTCCTGTTCTTTCGAGAGGATTATCAGTTTGCATTTATCAAAAAACACAAGTGAATTTTTGATTCAAATATTCATCAAACTCTAGTTTACAATTAGTTTCACCTTAGTTTTCTATATTTATATATAATAAATAGGAAAATTAAAAGCTCTTAAAAAGATAACATTTAATTTCATAATTTCTGATTAGTTATTTAAACAAATAAATATTACTATTTTAATATTATGTTTCTGTATATTGCAAAAGGTTTTCTTGAATAATAATTACAATAATACTTTTTTTTTCCTTTTTTCTTTCGAATGAATAAACCACAACGTAGAATTTTAATTGAAAGAAAGTTATTATAATCTTTTAAATAAAACTTTGGTTTACAAATTATTTTACTAAAATATTCAAAATAAAGGATTGCTCTTCTGATCTACTGATATGTTCTGATGAGCATAAAGTGATTAGAAAATATTGCAAGTATAATTAAAATGTGGAATTCAAAAAAAAAAAAAAATAATAAAATATTAAGCAAACTTCAATTCTTGTCATTTATTTGTTGGTTAAGCTCGAGTAAACAAATAAACATGGTCTAATCACAATTCGAAAAATTTATTAATATCAAAAATTTAATGAATTTGATAGAATTTGATATTTTTCGTTTTGTAAAGGATTGCAAAAAATGTCACAAATAAAATGTTCATTCATAGTTATATTAGGAAGTGACAGTACCAAAATAAATGCGCTTTATTAGACATTTTTTGAACAAATTATGTTTGAGGAAAATATATAGCGAAATTTTAATCCCGAATAATCACTTAAAATTCAACTTTTAAAGAAGAGAAGAGAATAAAGAAAAAGTAATGAATTATAAATTGCTGTGCAGATTATGATCAGGTCATACAAATAGAAGATCGGTTGTTGATAATCTATTATCATCATCATCATCACCATCATCCATGTAAATTTCGAAAAATTATTTTAAAATTGCAATTTCTCTCGTCATTTTCATCAGTCACAATCATAAGATTAGGACTTATTCAAAGTGTGTTGTTAAGGGAAATGCTTTCTTTAGTTGTATTCATCTCTCAACATGATTAAAAATGTATATTACATTTATAATATGTTTCTAGATGCTTTTAAAATTTTTTGCTAATTTATGAAAAACTTTAATTTATTTTTAGTTAGTCAACCAAAATCAAAATTACTTGTTTGTAATGTCTCAGTCAAAAAATCTTCAAGTGCTTTTGTTTACATGATATTTTGCCTCAGAAATGAATTTTCATATCAGTGAGTTAACTGTTTTTCCGAAAGAAGTGTTGACAAAAAAAAGTCCCAAATACAAACAT
Organism: Onchocerca lupi; assembly: GCA_028564675.1. Taxonomy (NCBI): domain Eukaryota; kingdom Metazoa; phylum Nematoda; class Chromadorea; order Rhabditida; family Onchocercidae; genus Onchocerca; species Onchocerca lupi. The sequence goes on along the minus strand of JAOVVO010000918.1, from coordinate 6,019 downwards.
TAAAAAGAATTATACAAACCGAAATTGAGTTCAACAAAATTAAAATTAGATGGAAAACATTTCAGGTAATATTAGTACTCGCTAATAATAATTCCACAACATGTCTTTATTTTAATTCAAAAAAAAAGCGTATAATCTTCAATTTAATTTCAAATCTTTTTTCATAAACAAAAATCCAAATAGTTCTTAATATACCTGCTGCTGCAATAATTCTTATATAATTCAATTACACTGAACAAATTAACTGGAATTTGAAAAATAGAAAGATTGATGATTAACTTGGCATAAAATTTCGTTTGTTTTCAGGAACAAAAAAGAAAAAAAGAAAAAAAAACTTAGAAATAAAAGAAAAAAATAGACTACGAAATGTGTTGTAGATAGTGATATTCATAAAAAAGGATTGAAACATAGAGCGATCTGAACAAATATTTGACAAAGCAAATAAAAATGAAAATTTTATTGTTATGTAATTGTCTTTCCTGGATTTTACATTTTATTGCGCAATATTTGTCTTCTTTTTTTTCTGTTCCATCTTTTTTTTCCTTTTTTGATATAATTAAAGTGAATTAGATTAGTGAATACCAATATTAAGCAATATTCGGAACATTTTTGGTCGTCTCATCTATTATCACACATTAATTTTGCTGAATTTTGCTTTGTTTAATTCAACTTGTGTAATGCAATCCCAGATTTTTATGTGTAAGTTCGAAATCCGGAATATTATGAACTTGACAAGTTTAAGTTTCATGCATGATTATTTCATTTACTTTTAAGAATTCCGTCTTATTTTCAGCGTTTGAATTGATTTGATTCCGCAGTTCACTTTTTTCTGATGAACAGTGAAAAAGTTGCACGGCGAAATGGCTCACATGCGAGAATAGTAATCAAAATAATGAAGATCAACCGCAACTAAAATTAAGTAACACTGAAAATTTCATCGGGAAAAATTCACACTATAAATGAAAAAAGATAATCAATGATGAAATAAGCGAATTATCTCTTAATTGATTACCCGACGAGAAAAATAATCTGCTATAAAGACTATATGTTCGAACCTATTCACAAACAAATCGTCTTCACAGTCAATATACATACAAGTAATCCTCTCGCATATCTGAACTAAAATATGCTTGTATTAGGCTCATCAATATTTTAGTTTTAAGTAAAAAAATTTGAAAGAATTCTGTCATCATGGAGTTAAGATGTTAAGCTTTAATTTTACTGGCATGCGATTCCTGCTTCAACAGGAAGAATATTGATTTTATGCTTTTACATTCGGTTTGGAATTTGAAGAGGATTGAAATAATCTATGGCAGAACTTTTAGTAGAGTTTACTAAGCGCAGTTAAATGCATCAATGTTGTGACAAGTTTTCTATATCACTAACTGACCTGAATTGATATTAGAATGATCAAATGATGAGAACTTACCAAACAGTGGCAAAGTAATCAATTCAATGGAATAAGTGTATACAACAAATGAATATAATCGCTTCTGTTGTGATTTTGAAACTTGGATAAAGTTCTCCCAAGCGATTTGTATTTACTGATTTTAATCGATCCCTGCAAAATGAATGTCTCATTTAAAATTCTTTTTCCATCACAAGTCTTAATTCATCCCGAATATTGGAAGAGGAGTATGATCAGCGATAGTTTGAATGGGATTATTTTTCTTTTTTGACATAGTTCCCGAGAAAATCATATCCTCATATGCTTTTGCATTGATTTATGATGATTAATACCAGAATGATTGATTTCAATATAAGATGATTTAGAATCTTGTAAAGCTTCAGATTTTGTGAAATTTTACCATCACAGCAACAATGAAGAGTGCAATAAAGAACGCAATATGAGTCAAGTCAAAAGGTTGAGAATTTTCGATTCGGTAAGACAATACGATCGTAAAAGTGCCCCAAAGAAGAATCGAAATATGCAACACAACATAATACGGTATATGACTCCTGAAAAAAAATGGAAGAGAAGAATGGTAACAAAAACAACAATGATTTTCGTTCAATTCAAAATTATGCATAAAAAGAAAAAAAAAACGAATGAGCATTTTTCCAGAAATCGACTACTAGACATATTTATCTTACTTGAATATTGAAATTGTATCTTCACGATTTTACAACCATGCGTTACGTCAACAAATACATTATGAGGTCGTGAAGTTATCGATCATATGCAAGTAGAAGATTTGAAGAGTAATAAAATGAACTCACTTATTCGCAAAGTTTTTTGCATAGAAAATGGGTTTTACGTTGGATAAGTAAGAAACTATAGTTGCGTAAAGCAATAAAGCATGAAACCACATGTATGCAAGATGGGTAAATTCTTCTATCCATTTTCCAATATAAATACTGAAAATACAACGATTTCTTTTAATTTCATTAAACACTTCAAAATTATCCCATTATTATAATTCGCAATATTACTGAAATTTCATTGAGAAATTTCTGGTTCAAGCAGACTATTTGTAATACAATAGACGAAGAAAATAACAATATAAAGCAATTTTATCAAGAATAAAGTATGCGGAAAGAATTTTTGTTTGAATCTGAACAGAACTTACAGATAAATTCTTCCTCTTATGCCATGAAAAAGAATGATGAATTCAATTATGTCGGATATGATACCAAAAGTAGCTGATATGATACACGTGAATATTGCATTCAGTGTGAAATACTTGAAAAAACTATCTTTCACTTTCACAAATATTAAATATAATATGAAAGGAATAAAGATGAGTTCGCCAATCGTTATAATGTACAATATTATATTGCCCACGATGATTCATAGATTTAAAAATGTAAATCTGTTAAATTAGATGATAAAATTCTCTTGAAAAACTTAGTTTCTTAAATCGATTTGACATATTTTCGAGCAAAATTATAAATTTTTGAATTTTTAAATATTTTATGCAAGAATTCATTAAATTGGATATTACTCATCAAAGTTGGATTGCAGTTATTAACTTACGGCAATCTAGACCCCGGCCTGCACATGGAGCATCCAAACGATGAGTGCCATTGAAATAGTCACTACCATCATCATTAAAGGTGTCGTTCATTTCGCTGAAAATAGTAATTTATTTTAACATCAAAAAGGTAGTCAAATTGTAACATCACGTAATCTCTTATTTAATATAGATGTATGCGGCTGTTCTTCTGATCATTTATGCAAATCAATGAAGTGGAATGATCAAAGACATAAACAATAAGTGATATGTCTGCGAAAGTTTGGAAAAAAATCAAAAATAAGATGGGCATTTAACAAAAAAATTTGAATTTGAATTATTCCTTTATTTTCAACATGTTGTTGAAACTTCAATATTTGAATTCAACATAAAAACTCGAATTTAGTTTGAAAGCAAATATTGTAATCTCATTCTATCACTGTCAAGAAATGTCAACCCATCTATTCCTAGTATATCAGTAACATGTTGAATGATGATATGACAGAACTACTTATTGCAATAATAATGATAGTAATATCTCAACATTGTAACTTTTATCTTTTTGATCTGTTTCCTTGACAACATATTTGTGACATAGCCTATAAATATAAACATATAAATTAATAATCATAAATTTATATGAATTAATAAGTATACATATGAATTAATAAGCATAAATGAAAAGGAAAACTGCAATTGCAAGCATGACATCAGTTAATTCTTCCAATTATATATTGAGGATATAAATATAGAGCATTTAATAAAGTTGGTCATGAAGAATGAAAATTCCTTTTCATTTATTCTTCTATTAGTGGAAATTGTTTAAAACATCTGGAAAGAATTATGAATCAAAGCTTTACAATTATTTTTTTTCACATGCTATATGAAAAAATGCGAGAATTCCTCAAAAAATATCATTTCAACATATATGAGTGAAAAAAATTTCATAGCTTTCCACCATTAGGACTGATTTTTTCGAAAAATATCTCAAGACTACGTCGATTCCATTACTGTAGTAGAAAATCATTAGAAGTACGGTAAATGTAAAAGCTGAAAAGAGATATTTCTCTTCTGTTGGTTCAAGACGCTTAAAATCGGTAGTTTTATTTTGACCATATGATCACGTACTCTAATTTTTTTTCAAAATCACAATAGGACAATTTATTATGGAAAATGAAAGAAAAAGCATGAGAATATGCGAACTGAATCGTTACTAGAAAAAAAAGGCTCATTTATTATCGCAAGATCTATTTACTATTCATTATCAATTTTTCTCAAAACGATAGATAAGTCACGCATTCCATGCAATCAGATTCCAACAGTTATTTTGAAAAGAAAAACATATAAAGAGAGAGGGAAGCTGGAGAATCAGAAAAAAGAAATGTGGTTTAATGGATAAGACTTTTATCTCTTTTTGTATCGTATTGGTTTTTCACACTTTTGTATATATTTTTATCAAAAGTGTCCGAAATATCGCTAAAATTGTCACACGTTGAAGCACTGCTGGAGACCCTTGCATTCTTCACTTTTCATATTCTAAAAATGAACGAAAACTATTTTTGGCGGAATTAGTGACATGAAAAATAATTTAGTGTAGATCAGATAGATAGTAATGCTGCGTTAGGCTAACTGTTTTCGGCTACGAAGCTAATTCGAATTCAATGATAAAAATCATATTGGAAAAGAATTTTGAAACTATTATATTCTCCTAAATATTTTAGAATTGCCTTTTGAAAAAATGTAGTCGCATTAATATAATTTAGCTAAACTAGAAAACGGTAATCGTTACACTGAACGAATTGATAAAGCCAATTCGAGAATATTCACTTGATATTCCTGCATTTGCGATTTTCATTATCATCCCGATCATATTGATTGATCTCAACGAATTCATTTATCAGATGGAGAAACATAGAAAGAAAGCGTTATGTCACAACTTTATGTCCTTTTCAATAATTGCTGACATAGTTTTGACATTCTTCACTTCTTTTTGAAATGCAAATATGCCGAAAGATTTTATAATATCTAAATTTGTATTTAAATTTGCTCCTATAATTATTTCAATACAAACTTATCATTTACTAATTTAAGATAAACATATATGAAATAGTAGAGCTAAAATTAAAGATTGAATATTATAAAAGTATCGTACAAGTAGCTTTTCTCAAGTTGGTGTGATTAAGCAGTTAAATAACTACTGATTGGGATGATACCGGACGTATTAAATTTATTTCATGTTTTGAGAATATTTAACAATACTGATAACTGGTTTGAATCATTTTCCTAATCCTCAATTTATCCTCTTTTCTTCCTTTTTTTAATTTTCTCAAAAAATTCTTCTTTTAAATTTTATATATCAATTTGCCAATCAGTCATTTGAGGAATTTCTGAAATCTGCCGAAAATTTTATTTTTTTTTTTCAGACAAATTCCAATCTGTTCGAAGCAAATTTTCGCATTCGCACTTATTTGCGTGAATCTTTATAAAACTGATAATAATAAAGATCTGAATCCGAAAAGTTGCTACAAATAGTTTGTTCGCAGAGAAAAGAATTGTCACAATCTAATCATTATTCAAACAGTTAGAATCGATGCCATAACTTGTTCAGGAATCTCGAAATTCAACTAAGTTTGATTTTTCTTTCATCAAACTTAATTATTGAAAAATTGAGTAATTATTGAATAATTATTGGACCATTTGAGGAAACCTTATTTGTATCAAAGCAAGTTATGCCAAAAACATGAAATTATTCTTTCCAAAGAGGATATCAATGCCACAGTACAATAGCATTTTTCAAATATGTTTGCTTCGAAAAAAATTTGCGTAGTAAAAGTTTTTTTTGTTATTTAATAACAATATAAATTGACGAATACAAACCAGAATTTAAGAACTTATTTTAATGAAATGCTTTGCAAATAAAACATGATAAGATTATTTATATCACAGTAATTTCATATGTTTTAAATGTTTTATTACAACAATTCCACGGCTCTTATAACTGAAAGCTTTATCGAATAATTTTTGAGGAGTCTAATGATAGCATAAAAAATGATTGCAATGATAAG
>JAOVVO010000917.1:0-26802 GCA_028564675.1 Onchocerca lupi | reverse complement strand
TTAATTATTATTATCGGAATTGTATTGTTAATAAAATTGTTGTAATAATTGCTGCGTATGTTGATTTATAAATTAATCATAATAAAGGTTTAATTACCCAAGTTTGAGGTTCGTTACCGAGTGAAAGGAAATAGAATTGAAGAAACTGTGAGAACGAAAGAACAGAATTCAACTTATTATTTTGTCACTATCAGAAAGAAAAAGCGACAGTTGGCAAATATCCGGATTGTTGTCCTCATCTATAATTGGATGCGAACATTATCTTCAAATGATTTATTTATAAATAAATAAAGTTTTTTTGTAGTTGTTAAACTATATTGCTATATTTACTTTGTTACTTGGTTCAGAAAGTGTTACATTACGCCGAAAGACTAGTACTTCAAAATCAAGGCACACCTTATTAGCATTTACTGCCGGTATTTGTTTTTTCTACCTTTTTTTCTAGCAAAGAATTAATTTTTCTAATCCGTTCAGTATTTTTCACATGAACGCAGAAATGATGGTCAGTTTTTGGAAATATTGTAAGATGAATGTTTTTGAAAATATTTCTATGTATGATTTTAGTATAAATTTGAGTTCAAATTTTTATGTTTGTTTCATCGTAGACAATTAATTTATTTATAATATGAATAATTTGATGAAATCTGTGTGATATGCAATTGCTCATCATCCACCTTCTGCAGAAGCACATATTTAACTCTTTATATGACAATTCCGATTGGCAATATTCAATTTACATCGTTTAGGAAGGTATATATCTGATTATGTTATGAATTTCTCAATTCTAATTACTCGAATGATGAAAAAAACTGTAAAGAAACAAGCACCAGAAAATTTTTCAATTCCAAATACTCAAGTGATGAAAATATCTATGAAAAAACAAGCGCAAAAGGATAGTCAGTCATTCTACTATTTCCTTATTTCATCATTTTTGAACTTAAACAAAACTTACATTTTACAGTTATTTGCTCCTGACCTTCAAAGTATAAACTTAATTTTACAACATGAGAAACTTGTAGTAGTATTATAATATGACAAAAGCTTATCGTCGGAAAAATTTTATGAGGATTACTTCCATCCTATTTTCAATCTCATTGGTCCTTAAAGAAAGATATTCTTCTCTCTCTTTCATGATAGTTAAATCGTTCGAGTTTTCGTCATAAAATTCATTAAAATTAACTAGTCGATAGTTATTTCAGAAAAAATGCTTCCATATCTACTTATAGTCATTTCCATTGCTGTTGGCTTTATCAGCATGACAATATTCTCGCTTTTATATTTTCATTATATTTTATCGCCAGCACCAGAAATGCCGCAAGTCGAATAATCACAATATTACACGCTAATGCTGAAAATTATGCTGAAAATTACTAATACTTTGATTAAAAAACTCGAAATGTTTTTGTATAAGTCAAATAGTCATAAATGTGATATTAATTGCAAAAACTTCGTAACACATTATATTCAACTATTTTGCACCATTTTCATTATATTTCAAATATCACATTGTTCCAGAAACTAAAATATATTCTAATATCATATTCTATATTCAAGCACGAGATGAAACATGTCGATCTCAAAAAAAATGAAAATAGAATTATTATTTGCTAAATTTCTTATGCAAATTTTTCTTCTGGGCCTAGAAATTTTTGAAATCTCGGTAATAAGTAAAATCATTGCTGTTCTTGCAAAGTTAGGAAAATCGCAATGAGTTTGGAAATTTTGCTATTATCTAAAATTAAAGACAATTCTGATATGCAATGTCCTCCGCATTAAAATGTTAACGTAATTAATTTATATAGGTAATAAATTCAAAATTCGAGAATTATTTCTATTAATATTTCAATTTTCAAAATCTTAATTTTCGTAGTTTAAAGAATTCTTTACTCTCTTGTGACTTAAGAATTAAAATTAAAGAGATTGACGTCGATTTGAAATTAATAATGGAATTATGAAAGAAATATTCCTTAAATTGATTTACTAATCAAACGGGCAATGCATTTACACATGCTATGCTTCAAATTGTAATCAATAAGTAAAAGTCGAAATTTAGTGTAATATCTAAAATTAATTGATCAGAAAGAATGACAGAAAATTGACATCAACCGTTTCATTTAAATTATTCAGATCACCATCATATTAATTAAGTCAAATAATATTTGTGACAATTAATGCGTAGAAAATTCAGAACATATGTTTGCTTAATATATCGAGGCTTTTGTTAAAATTTAATAAAACTTGACCTGAATCAGTCATCTAATTGCGACCTTGAAGTATGACGCAAATTTTTTCTTCAAGCATACATAAAAAAGTTCAAAAAAATCGTTTTATTGTTAGGACCGAATAGTTTCAAAATATCTGCTATCTATTTATCAAAGCGAAAATGACTAAAGCTGACATTATGAACGCAAATGTAAATAGCGAATTCATTGTTTAAATAAGTGTCACACACATGTCACCATCAAAAGATGTAACGACCGCAGTTCCATCTTCAGAACAATATTGTAAAGTACATAATATCGATGTCTGAAAATGAATCCAAAATGAAGCATTCTTTCACTGAATCATATCTCATCTGAAAATTCTTTTCCCTGAAGAAAATGGCGACGATGATGAATATGTCAACTAGAAAGAAGCGAAAAGTTATGGGAAAATAGATTTGACAAAGAAGGAAACAAGGACATTCTTATTGATTAGATTGAAATTAATTTACGCAATTGATGACTATTCTACACATTTTTATCCTATATAATTTGTTTTATTATTTTATCTTCACTATTTTGCAATATTTTCAAGCTTGCATCTTTTTCATTGGAGTAAATTGCTCCTATAAAGCAATTCTGTTGAAATAATTATTAAAACAATATGAAAAAAAATTGCTAGAAATAAATTAATTCAAATTAATACTAAAGACAATTTTTTTTCCAGTCAGAAATTTAGTTTTACTGTATTTCAAATTCTGTTCATTGAAATCAATTCAGCCGATCTTAAGTTAATTTCATAAAATTCAATTCAGCTCAGTTTCGTCTATTTCAAGTAACTTCATATTTTTACTTTTTATGTCTTTATTTTTCTTCGTTTCTAAACAATGCAAAAAAAATTCGATTTAAATAATTATTAAATGATCTTCCGCTTATATTTGCCTAAGAAATCAATAATTCATGTTGAACTTTACTCGTTTAAAATTGGCTTTATGATTCAATCAATTTTATTTAATTACTTACTTCACTTAGTTTATTTCAATTCAGTTTTATTTATTTTAATAATTTCAAAATGAGGACTTTATAAATATTTTTGAATCTAAAATGATGCCATCAAAGTCTATCTGAAACTCAATAAATTGCAAAAGTTACCTATTGTTTCAATCTATTGCCTGCACTACCAATAATATGCGATTTGGGATCGCTACTTTTTTGGATCCTATTTTTCGTGAAAAAGTTTTTTGGAACTTTTTTTTGACTTTTTGAGTTCAGTATTTCGGTCTTATCCTTTTTTAATGTCATAAAAACTTGTTTGTTCACTATTTTTCAGGATTTAGTAATAAGGTAGACAATAATTTATACATCTCAGAGCAATGAAAAAATTTCTCTTTTCAAGAATGCCAATTGTGAAAAAATAAAGCTCATTTAAATGAAAAACTCGTTTAAAGAAAAGAAAAGAAAAACAAAAACTGAAACGATTGGCGATTGAAGTAATATTTATACTGCTAAGATTCCTGGAAATTATCAATGAATGAAAGTATTTCCGACATTTTTTCATATCGGATGCTGTATAATCTGATTGCTATGTTGTTTTAAAAGTTAATTGATAAAGAAGATTCAGACTTTTAATTGTATAAATCTACTTCCACTAATGAAATTGACGTAAGGAAGTGATAAAAAATAATGAGCGAAGTTTGGTGCATCTTTAAAAGCATTATCCATCTAAATCTCTTACGGAAGTATTTTAAATAGGATTTAACGGAGAAAGGATATCTATGATTTCAATAAAAAAGGAGCTGTAAGATTAGATACTTTATTTTTGCATTGTTTTTAAATCTTTCTTACTGATACATTTGTTTAAGTTCAGCTCCTTCGTTTTTGAAAGAGGTCATTTTCCATTGATTTTCGTGTTTTCGTGCTGATGTTTGTTGATATTATGGAATAAAAATTTTGCTGGCATGTTAAAAGAAAAAAGAGAAGCATAAGAAATTGAAAACTTCTTGAAATTTGTTAATCAAGAATCAAACTTTTCCCTTTTAAATTGAAGTTAATAAAAAAAAAAGAATAAATCAATCGTCATAATAGCATACTTTCCTTACAAAATTTATCTTTCAGATATTGCTTATGCTTTAATTTTTGTTACATCTTTAAACTAGTAATTAAGTCAAATAAGAAACAAAAGCATTCAACAGAAAATCAATGTCATCATACAATATTATGACAACATCTTTAATCAATATATTGTCATAATGGTTTCCGGCACCTAAATCTAAAATGCATTTCTCGTCTGAAATAGTCTAAAATCAATAAATGAAAAAATGCATTTATCGCATATTAAAATCATTTTTGTGTGAGTGAAGATTTAAATATCCAGATTGAATTATTAATTGCAGATTTAACTGAATAATTTCAAGCAAGACTTTAATCTTTGTTCTTTCTCGGAAAGTTCTTTCTAGTGTTACTTGAGCGACAGATGGTAGCTATTAATACATAAATAATATTTCGCTTTCTAGTGGATTTTTTGTTAAAATTTGCTTATGACTTTGAAGAATTTGAGATGCAATTAATGCATAACATTATGCAACATGAAGAAACTTGAAAATGTCCTTCAAAATCAGAAAATTTTAGAAACTAGAAAAATTTCAAGATGGGAATAAATATTGCATTCTCCATCAGCAAGTAAGACATAATTAGGAAAGCAGTGATGGAATTGAATTCAAAAATTTGATATGTTGCAATTAGGCATTAGAGGACCGATTACATTAAAATTTCAATAAAATGTGATGATTGTTGATTAATATGCAATTGTATATACATTAAAATTTTTTAAGTAAAGTGGAAGTCTTTGAAAATTTATAAATCAAAAAAGTAGGCATTTTAATTTTCTAAAATCATGAAACGATTGAAACAAAAGAAAAAGATTTCCAAAACTACTTCCTACTTGTAAAAATTTTTTGTGAAATATTTGCATCATATATAATATGAATTTTACCTCTTGCTGACATTTCTTTTCACCTTAACCTATGTCACATATTTTGGCAGGTATATCGAAGATCATTGAAAAAATCAAGGACAAATATAAAATCAGCCTTTTTTCTTCAATTTTCATATAATTTTCTAGGCCTTTCAATACTCACCAAGTCAACTTTTTTCAATTAAGTTGACTAAAGCTAATACTGTTTCAGCACTCAGATATTTCAAAGAAAAATATGCAACGAATCATGATATAAAAAATTATAGGTTACGCAACAATCGCTGCTGCAGCGTTGTTCCATGCATATATTAAACAAGTTTTTGTCTAATAAGATGATTGACTTAATTAATGAAGCAGAAAGCAGAATGAAAATTGAAATGGTTTTTCTTTTTTCGCATAATTTAATGAATATGCCATAAAAATATCGTAAGTTGCAACAAATTGATCAGTTGTTTAACGCTGAATAAGTGATTGAGCGATTGAAAGTATGAATAAAAAAAAACTGTGACTTGGTGCAAGCATCATGAATATGATCCGTTTGACTTTATTTCATCAGCCTCAATTTAATTAAGATTGGAATTGGTGGATATGGATACATTTTGCAGTTTCGATGTTATCCATCGCAAAAGATTGAGACAGAGAGCAGTTTTATTGTAATGAACAACGGAAAAAAAAATAAAACAAAAGATATTACTAAGCTATGGCCATATATTTAAATTATCACTCAGGCGTAGATAAAAAAAGGAAATGCAACTTTCAACTTTCAACTCATTGAAACTGAAAATACTGGTCAGTATCAGATGTTTTTCATATCTTTATCAAGGTAAACATTTTCTCTATCAGTAGTTTACAACATATAGATTAGAAACTTCATTATGCATCTTGGATTTGCATGCTGAGCAATTTCGTATCGGTAATTTTAGTTATGAATGCCCATATTTTCAGGATTTCATTTCCAAGTAACTGATTTTCAAGAATCAATATTTTCCAATAAATTTAGTCTCAAAAATCTCAAATTTTTTTTTATTCAAAAATCATCAAAAATTCTTTAACTGTATAAATTTTACGACGATTACTATTTTTATGTTCTCGGTTGAGGAGCTAAAATTCTGGATAATAGAATTTATCTATGGAACTCCAAGTTCGCAATTTATATACAATACCTGGATTTTGAAATTACCACATGCAAATCAACGAAAGAAAGCAAGCAAAGTAGTTTTTCAGTTGAAATGAAGAATTAGTTAAAATCTGAATAGCTCTGGACCGTTACTAATTTTTTTTTAGTTCGAATATTCGGTATTCAACTTTTTTTGTCGTTGACATCTGTTTGAAGCTTTTCAAGCATCGCATAATTTAGTAGCTTTTTCAGAAGCACTACTCCTGAAAAAGATTAATGTCAAAAACTCGTACTATATTCGTTTCCCAATTTAAAAATCAACTGAAACTTTAATTTCCTAATAATAACGTCCTTTCTGAAACGATTGTAAGTCTCAGGTAATTCAGTTGTTACTAGTGCATAATCTTGATCTTACTCTTGTCCAAATAGGATCTGATTGTTACATGTCTGGTGCTTTCGAATTTTAACTGTTACTATTAATAATTCATCACTTGCTGCTATTAATAATTATTCCGGAATTGAGTTAAACGCAATTTTTAAATCAAATCTCAAAAATAAGGTCGCTTACCGCCGAGAATCTGAACATGTCGTTGTTTCAGTTGAAGAACTGAAAATTTCTATCGTTGAAGACCTCTTTTCTGTCATTTTAAGGAATTTCGAAAAGTAATTTTAGCAGATTTGAGAATATAAGTTAAAATGAAATTGTGTCCTTATACATTCTTTTTCTTCCACTTTCTGAATTTCTTGAATTCTACTGACCTCATTTTAAGTAAGTTCAAAGCACTTCATTCTGTCATTTTTTCTTTTATATTTATCAAATTTTTTATCTACAAAATAAATCTGTTAAAATCCTGAAAAAAAGCATCGCATCATTACCTTACAACTTGTAATTCACTACGTGGACTTCGCACTCGTTTCATACATTTATCGTAGAAAATTTCGTTAGCTGACCGGGTTTTCCCAGTTTCACCGAGCAATTTATGGGCTTTGATTCTGGATAATTTGGAATGCGGAATCGAAATTTCCTTCTCTCCGTAGACTATAAATATATTTTCATTTATTGTCTTGCAGAAAATTAAGGCTAGCATGTTGTGGACAAAAATGATTGCAGCTTGGCTCAAATATATTGGAAACAGATAAATGACTTATGCATCTCTGCTATGAATTATGGTCCTAATGTTACAAACAAATTGGGGAATTTTGCTTTTTTGGAAAAAAGAAAATTTCAGCAAATCAAAACCTTCTACTAAATTAAAAAATATAAGATACCTTAGTATCAGAATAAAAAGTGACGAGTGAATACAAAAGTTAAATTTCTTAAAATTCGTTAGCAAGTTATACATTCCGAGATGAAGATGACACGGACAAATAGGCATAAACTTATAACATGAGCATCCCAATGAGTTTTTTAATGTCTGCATATAATTTGTAAAATCAAAAGATTCTCGAAAATATATGCAAGAGATGTTTTTAAGGCTAAAAGTAGCAGAAGATTTTTAATGATTTTATCCCTTTCATTTGATGGTACTTGATGATTTTGGTCATTTCGCTTGATCGTATTTGATAATTTTGGCCATTTTGCTTGATAGTACTTGATAATTTCGGTCATTTTGCTTGATGGTACTTGGTGATTTTGGCCATTTCGCTTCTCAATTATTTATCTAACGTTGAAAATCATCAATAATGAGACTTTTAATCTTCTTAGCAATCTATTGCATGAAAATATACCATTCTTACTGCATCATCATTTTTTGCGGAATGAAATTTTGTTTTGTTCCATCAGAGATCAAAAAATAATGATACATAGAAATTTTCAAAAAATGATTTTAAAAGACGGAATAGAATTTTCATTTTATATTCATAACTACGTGCTGTAAAGGGTAAGCAATATGCGATAAAACATAATTATTATATAATTGTTATATATTTATTATATATTCATTATATTCATTCTTAATTAATTATTATATATTCATCTCTTGATTAGCCCATGGTTAAAGGTCAAAGGCATAAAATGATCGTCTAGTTCATCGAGACAACATCTTAGTGAAATTAAAATTAAATGTAACAATACACCAAAAGTCATCAGCAAACAACTAACTAACATATCATGCATGCATGCACTTTTGCACTATCAACGTTTTCTTATTTTTTTTAACATTTTTCATATCTTTCAAAAAGAATAAGAAATTAAAATTGTTAGTGATCTTTCATTTCGAATTTAATTCTCTTTGATCAATTTGCAAATGAGAAATATATGTAAGTCAGATTTGGGTAATATAAAAACGTCATTGATGATGAAGATAAGCGATTTGGAATCTTTGGAAAACGATGAGAAGAATAAATAATTAGCTTAATTGTGGCACATGCCATGAAATTCTAAACAAAACCCATTTTTTTTTCTGGAATTTCATGACGCATGTTCCACTTTTTCATGGGTATGTTCCACTTTTGCATGCATATTTAACTTTATTTCATCAACATTTCATCTAAATGAAAAGAAAAAAAAAAAGAAAATTTAATGAAAAAATGTTATTCGTGCTTTTCATTTTCAAAGGCTGACAATTTTTAAGATGCCAGAAATAGATGAATAATCTGAGTCTTTATTAAAATTGAAATAAATAACGGTAAAATATATTCATACCAATGTTTGCTTGTTGTATTGACAATTCATCCAATGCTAAATAGTTTAAATGTGACTGCCGCTTGCGAAATGTATCGAAATCCATTCGAATTGCTTCAACAAAAGCTATGATTGTAAATATAATTTCTTTAAAATATCAATTATCATGCATATTTTTCAGCATTAAAGTTATATTTTTATGAAAAACTGAAGTCTTCTAAATCTATAGAATATAAAATTTTTTAAAATTATCTATAAAAGCTTGCAATCTATCAAACATGAAAATATGAAGAGTCAAGAAAATTCAAACACTTAAAAAATGCATAAATTATATTTTTTTATTTGTTCAGAAAAAGTCTAATCTCAAGAGTGTGATGTAATCTGAAAACTTACATTTCGAACCATGATAACTATTTTGTCTTTCCACAAGCATTTCGCGTGCTTTTGCTGTAAATCCACGATGAGGTGCTTTTGGATTAGTACTTTCATTCGATAAACTTCCTGAGCTTTCCTGCAAAAGATACTGTGTTGATGACCTGAAAGTTTTGTTCCGATCTGTTGGTGATAATCAGTTGATAACAGATAAATTATGTCACTTCCAAAGACAGTTGGCGAGAATGTGCGAAGACAAGTAATTGAAAAAAATGTTGAAGTATATAAGTTAGAAAGAAAAAAGAAATAGAAAGTAGTGAAATGATTCAGTGAAGGAACTATTTCACAATAGTTAAATGATTCCTAAAATTTTGGTAAAATCGATCTACTGTATTTTATAAAACCGTAGAAAGTTTTTTCTAAAGATGTTATTGCGCATTTTCAAAAAAAGAGAAAAGACGACAGGGGAAAAAATTCATCATCATATCAAGTTAATATATTTAAAGATTTCATTGATTAGCATTTTGATATTTTGATAATTTTCGATGAATCATATTAAGTACCACTATTTTATCAGACTAGTACCGTTAATCATATAATCTGAACTTAGATCTTGGATTGAAAACTGATTACTTGAAATCATGAAGCGTATTTCTTAATAGAAGAGTTTTTGATTGAATCGAATCAAATCTTTGAATTCAAATAAAATTTCAAAAATAAAATGATAACAAGATAATTCAAATAATGATAACATATTAGTTAAATGCTGGAACAAAACTCTAATTAAGTACAAGATATAAATATCCAACAAAAACTTACTGCCACAACTGCAAATGGTGCTGGTGGTTCTAGCAGCACTTCACGAGCTTTGGTAGTAAAACCACGATGTCTTGACAGTCGTTCTTGCAAATCTATATTAGACATCTGCAAAAATGAGTTATTGATTGGTGCACATTGATCTAATAAGACTTTCTCATTTATTTATTCGTTATTTGCTACGAAATTCAAGAAGGCAGTTTGTTAAGTTTGTCAAATTTGATAACATTTAGTTAAGATGAAATTTACTGTTTGCCATTGGTAGTTAATTACAGAAACTAATGTTGAGCGATATGTTGCGAAGACAGAATTCAGAAGAAACTGACGTAAATGAAGCATTTCTATTTCACAAACATTAATTAATGAAATCAATGACGAATCAAAATCGAGTCTGTGAATTCCTCATGTTACGTGAAAACAACCTATCACAGACATGAGCTGCAAGTAATCTGAAAGGCGGAAATGGAATGTCTTATGAAATATGGTAGGACCTAGAAATGATTTCAGAAGTAGATCTATTATTCTTAGAAGCATAATTTTCATTTTTGGTTGATGTAAATACCATTTCATCAAGAATCGAGCAATCATGTTTCAAAATTGACATTTGAATTTCTTTTAAGATAGCACACAGTCAAAAAACATTTTTTATTCAGCTCATTATTTGCCAGATTGAATTGCCATAAATTTCGTGGAAATTGGATGAAACAATTCCGAAAATGCTTTAGAAAATATATGACACTTATGCGATCATACGGTAGCGAAGACAAGGCCTCAATCTCTCTCCCTTGAAAATAACCTTTTCAAACGGAAAACAGACAAAAAGATTGGAAATAAAACGAAATCGATGTTCTAGTGGATGAATAGAGCTTCCTCAATAATATATTTAATAACCATCTAAACACTCATCAACTAATGGAATAACAGCAAATATAAATAAAAGTAATTTATAAGCTTCTGTTAGTTTGTTTGAAGTATTCTTCTAGTTTGAATTTAGATAAAGAATTCATTCTTTTAATCTTCAAGAACCAATTGATCAAAAACAGAATTTGGAGAGCGAACAGCCTCATCTCGCTTTCTATTCATTCATGCAAATTTATTTTGTGTAAAATTTAGAATAACCAAGTAGTAAGGTGTGTAATATAGAAAATGAATGTGAAGAGATTAAGAGGCAATATATAGTTAAATAAATTACATATATAACCGAGTAAATATATAAAAAAGAAATCAGCTGTCATCTTTCATTATATATGATTAGGATCAATTTCGATTCTTAACAAAGTCGAATAAATGCTAGGAGTAGAAATAGCTATGGAAAAATTGTGTGTAATTTGAAAAAAAAAAAGGATTAGTTTGGTCTTCTTCAAGCTTGAGCTTAGAAATTAAATTCGTCAAAATGATGAGTTGAAAAACAAAAAAAAGTGATGTGTTTATAGCTGAATAAAGAACTGGGAACAAATCAAGTTTGATATATTGATAATTGCAAAGCAAGAATTGACTCTCGACAAACACTGAAAAAAAAGAGACATGAAAGATACATACACTGTTAGACTCTTGAAAATAATCAAATATCCAGAATGTGTGCATATATTCCCAAATTTAAATGCCTACATGCTCAGATTGATTGGATAAAACTAACTCCTCAAAAATTCATTTTGCCTTTTTGCCTAAGCTGTCAAATATATGTCGGAGTATATCAGAAATAAGATGGCAAAAAAAAAAAAAAAATCGACGAAATATGATATCCAAACTTATAAAATATCAATATTATATGCCTAATATTATTTGCAGGATTTAATCAAATTTAGTTCTACAACTCAAAAATTTATTGATTAAATAGTGCGACCAATAATTATCGTCAAAAATTGATAAAAGTTCGCTAATGTAGCTGATGTCTGTCTTATCACTTATATTCAAGTGATCAAATGATGCGGCTAACTAACTTATAAATAAATTAAGTAAGACTGCTCTCAGATAGGGCATTTTTTATCCCTTTAATAAATTTTTCTAGGCAACAAAAAAATTTCATTCTGAATCTGTCAGTTTTATTTTTAAAGTCGACCGTCTTTGTGCAATTATTCTCTCCAAAGTTTTAGCGTAATAATTCAATTATTGGATCTTTATGTCATCATCTAATTGAAACTTTTCACAAAAAACACATTTAGAATTAAATTAGAATTAATAAGCAAAACTAGCTTAAAATTTTATTAGCAAGGTTTATTAGCTTAAATCTCTCATTACAAAAATTTAAATACAGATAAAATTGCAAGTCTATCAACAAATGAAAGATATATGATATGATATTCTGAAGGTAAGAGATTAGAATTTTTATTCCCAGGAGAAGAAATATAAAAAAACAGCTTGTTCAGTTGCTTATTTTCGAAAATGTATAGATTACTTGGCGACGTAGACTGGGTGAAATAGCAGAAAAAGTGGTTTATAACTACTCTTTTTATGGATAAACAGTTTATAAAAACAAACTACATGGTTTCTTGCCAGCAAAGATTAAAGATGATAAGCTATCAATTAATGAAGGAGATTTAATCGATCAAATACTTGCTCAACCTACTTGGAATAAATCAGCTATCTAGAAGAAATGGTAAAAAGAAATGACGTGAAATTTGGATCAAGCAAGAAAGGAGACAGTTAAATTATGTTGCAGCGAATTGAATGAAATTGAATTTTATACATAATTATACCTTTCTTTCTGCCATTTTTTTTTCTATTAATAAATGATAATTATAACAAAAAAACAAAAAAAAAAAATGAAAGAGAAGAAATATCCATCGTTTATGTTCAAGAAAGTAAGGATGAATAAACTTCAGTTTTGAAAAACAAAACTGAGAGAGACAAAATAAAAAAATAAATCTTTATGCCTTCTTCTTTTTTCAATGGTTGCACTAATTTAAAAAATTTCCACATCAGCACCATTTTCGTTCATCATTACTAGTGGAAAAGAAAATCCATTATTTGAAGTGATGTCTTGTCCATTCTCCCTTCTCTTTCTTTTCTTCCTGACATTTCAATTTTATTTCAAATACCTTATTGATTTCTATTGAAAACAACCATATTAGTATTCAGAATTTTACTAATTTATCGTGAGAGTTTACTTGACGAAATAAAGTCAGATAAGAGTTGAAACAAACTGATGCTTCAAAAAATCAATAATTGATTCCCCAGATGATGTATAAAATCCATTAAAGTACTTTACCTTTCTCCTTTCGCCCAGATTCCATAAAATCTCCCCCTGATCTATTCTTTATTCCTGAAACTAAATTCAAGAGCGTTTCATACTCATAATTGCACAGTTTTTCAACTTCATAAAACTAATATTTTTCTGCTCATTGGAAATTAAGTAAAGCTTCTTCCTCTGCTTCTATGACTCAATGATGCGAATTTTGTATTGATAAAATTTCCCGTTAAGTTTGTTTAAATCTATATTAATTTAATTTAGTACAATGCAGCACTTCAAAATATTGAATAATTATGGCACATGAAATGTCAATATAAAATGGTGTGTGTGACTATTTTGTATCTTCGTTTTGGCGTTATTCATGCTTTATTTAATATGCTTAAGAGAAAGGAAGTAATTTACTCAAAACTTTCTGAAAATATTGAAAATGTATGAGAAACTTCCTGATTTCAATGATAATCAAAAAATATCATAAGCTACCGAGAAATTTGTGCTTATATATTCTTATCACATTGAAAAAATTAAAAGATTTTTAAAGCTTAAAATGATGATTTCCATCAAACTGGACATAAATGAAAACACATGTGGAAATTTTGCATGCATAATAAATTTTTTGAAAGTTTTTGTTATTGAAATAATATTAATGTTTGATGACTTTGTTATCACAAACAAAAAACAATAATCCTGAATTCTGATTACGCAAAAACTTGAAAATTAAACTTCTGGAAGTTTCACTGATTAAAAGTGCTTCTCTTTTCTTTTTTTTTTTTTTTTTTTTCATTTGAAAATAAAGTCTACTGTACTTCGAAAAATTGAAATATATTGGATTCAAATTGAAATGAATAATACCCTTTAAAAACAGTAGAGCTTTGTTTGGAAATACTGAGAAAATAGTTTGAACTGATTTTTCAAAGTTTCTACTATTTTCCGGTGACATCATTTCAAAAATAATTCAAACTGACAATTTCCTCAATCTTAAAATAACAGTAACAACTTCCAGGATCAATCCTTTCATTCAAAAACTAAGTCAGCTAATCAGTGAAAGATTATTGATTACATTAATATTATCAAATTTGAGAAATGAAAGGAAAGTCTTACCATAAAATTTTTCCAAGATGTAAAATTCCCTAATATGATACAGTATTGGATTCTTAAGGACTAAAACAGTGTTTAAATATATAGTTGATTGATTTCAATTTTAAAATCATACTACTAGTACAATCCTCATTCATAAATTTGGTTGCCATATCTCCAACACCAATCCATAAACAACAAAACATATGAATCCTTTGAAAGATGCAATGGAATCAATTAAATGAAATTGCTTTCTTTGATGGATTATCATCAGAGATGGAATGAGCAGATATGCGTCAATTTTAGTATTCTGAGAGAAATTTTGTTTAGTTAAATAAAACAAAAGAGAGGGAAATGACAATATATTATTCATTTTATAATCGTAATGAATAAATAATAAAGTGTGGCATAAGTTATATCACTTTAACTATTTTAAGAATGGCCTGACGTTTCCTGTTTATCGATAGCACAAATGAGTTATGACACGTATAAATATACAAATGCTAAAAGCGAAAAATTTATAATTACATCAGATCTGAAAAAAAAAGCACAGCTTAGCTTCGGAACTAACTCTCATAGGAATTACTTGAAGAAAAAAAAAAAAAAAAAAGAAAGATTTTCAATATAGTTATCAGTCTAGATAAATCGTCAGTTTTCGTAATTAGTTTTTATAGAAAAATCGATTTTATTTCAAGGGATAGAAAATTTCAAGTTGTCTTATATATTAAGTAAAAATCCAAATGGCTAGCTTACAATTAACTTGTAACGTAATTGATTTCAACTTCTAATCGCAGCCTAAAATCAAATTAAATAAAAGTATAATTGTAAAATACAAAAGAAAGCGAATTATGAGATTTTTGACTCTGATGATTGGATCCATTACTCTCAATTCTTCAAAAATCAAAACTAAAAACATTATTATGATTTTTTCGAGAAAAGAATTATGAAAACAAACTATTTGTACAATTTGTTTTGTTAAGTGTTTATTCGAGTAAATGAAGCGAAAAGTTTGCAATAAGAGGTTAGAGAGAATGAAATATGAATTCAATGAATTGAATTTTACCATTCATTGTGCTTATGGAATAACAAAAAAGAATAAAAAAAAATCAATAATATTATTTTTAGTTTTACTAATTCTTAGCATTGCTAATTAATCATTTCTTGCATGAACTCATGCTGTTATGAAACAAGACAAGATGAAAGGATGGCATACTCTTCCGATCAGAGAAATTCTTATTGTCTTCTAATTTTTGCATTGAACCCCGAGAAACCAGGTACAAAATTCTAGAAGTAAAATAATTTATAAGGCATGTAACGATGCGTTTTAAGCAGTAATAAAGCAAATAATAGATTAATAATAACTTATAAAATGCATGTTATTATATCTATTGGTTGGTTGCTCTAATTAACAGTTGCTTTTGATTCTGCTTGCATATGACAATTACATTTCGTGCTTCTTTACACTCATCATGAAGATAAAATAAATTTAATTCAACTCTATTTACAAAGAATTTTATCTACAGAAATGATGTTATATGAAGGATTGATCCGTTTCAGCTACAGCTGAATACTTTAAACGATTGAAATGATGCAGTTGAAAAGTTCAACATTTGCGTTCTGCCAGTAGCTTTGGGGATAGAATGCGGTTATTAGTATCCGCTTGCATATCTGATCTTCTATCTTGGATCATCCGCTTAGCATTGACACAAAATTAAGTTTTTAGTTTTACTGAATCTCAAATACTTTTCTATTTCATTTATACATTAGTGAAAATATACGAAAAAAGGAGCAGAAAATACCATTTAAAAAGGAGTGGCAACAGAGAGAAGCGAAAAAGGCAGATTTTAGTGGATTTTAATGGCCTAGCTTACTTCAGGAATCCATTGTGGCAATATAATATTCCGCCTGTTCATGGCATTAAAAAGTAGCGAACTTCTGCACAGGTAGGAAAATCTCAAAAGTAAAGTCCTCGAAAAAAATTAGATTGATTTCAACTATTAATTTTACCAATAAATTGTTTGAAAAATGAATTAATAATATTAACTAAATCCAATTAAGATAATAAGTCTCATAAAAATTTCCCGATGCTAAAATTAGGGATCTTTTCCGGGTAAAATTAGACTTTAATTTTTATTAACAAACGGAACTGACTTTTCAGAAATTAAGAGGAGCTTGAATTGAGTTTGTTTTAATGCAAATGCGTTTGTTTGAATCTTTTTTATGATCAACCAGCAAGTTGCCGTTGAATTTTTTGAAATTCCTTCGCTTTTATTTTGTGAACATAGAATCCAAATAATAATATTTAAAAATGATAGTACAAATTTCCAGAAAATATTTTGTAAGCATCCTTATTGCCATTTTTATAAAACATTATAGGCTATAATAATAAGAAAAGATTGAATCAGAAATGTGCATTTCTAGCATTCAGATTACTGCGGTCATCAAAAAATCAAAATCAATGATTGTTGTCGCATAATGGAGAAATCGTGATTGAAAAAAAAAAGAAAAAAAAACGAATGCTGAAAGATCCCGTGTTTTCTTGAAAAGTGAATCATGAAAAAATAGAATAAGAAATGTTCCAGCAAATGCATTAATGGAATGCGAGGAATAAAAATAACAAAAAATGGAATC
Organism: Onchocerca lupi; assembly: GCA_028564675.1. Taxonomy (NCBI): domain Eukaryota; kingdom Metazoa; phylum Nematoda; class Chromadorea; order Rhabditida; family Onchocercidae; genus Onchocerca; species Onchocerca lupi. Next base: position 9,804 of record JAOVVO010000917.1, on the reverse strand, counting down.
CAAGTAAAATTTAAATATACCTTAACAACGTTTCTGTCACGTTGAAAATCATCAATTCAAAAATATTGCAGAAGAAATAGTATTAAAAGCTCCATTTTTAACGTATAATGAGAATTCCGACTAATTTTATTTAAGCTCTTGTTTGTTGTCAAAATGGGTAATTTATTGATTTTATTTTATTGCAGTCTAAGTTGTATTCATTGCTCTCTCCTGTTTTTAATAATAAGTCCTACTAATGAGTTCAGACTGCTTTTCAGTCTCACAGGTTTTTTCAATTTCCTTGTTTCACTCACTTGGAAAACGAACTTTAAATTTGGTAGTTAAATCTTCATTATGATAAATTTGTTAATAAATCAACGAAGGCAGCAATTATTGCAACAATACAATTTCGATAATACCAAAGGGATAATTTTCATGCCGATAATACAAAACGAAGGGGATATTATAACGCTACAAAAGGAAAACTAAATACCGAGCTCCTGGCTACCCATCTCTTGAAATAAATTTTATGCTCAGAATCTTCTTCTTCGTGGACAGAGGATCCTGATAGTTTTAAGCTACAAGAAAGCTTCTTTTTTGGCACAGGCGGATGTGCCTTTGTTTAAGCGAGAGAATGCGTCTTTGTTAGCATATGATGAAAAAAAGCTCTTTTTTAAAACTCATTGACTTAATGAACAAAAAATGCTTTCACAATCTAACCATAGTAAATACGCAATGTTAAATTTAAAACAAAGGAATCGCTGGTTTTCTTCTTTTATCTTCGCAATTTCAGCGGCAAAGCGACAATGTAAATTTAGGGCACAAATTTTTTTTATCCATAATGGAACATATCATACAACATTTCATATACATATACATTTCTTTTTCTTAGCATGCGTAATTCAATTAATTGTCTGATTGTCACGGTAATTTTATTATTAATATTTGATCATTACAAAAAAACATTTCTCTAGCAGTAAAACATATGGAGGATTAACAACTAAAACATCGACATAATATCATGTCACTGGCATCACATTTTATTTTCTGTTGAAGGAACTTTGTTATGATGTTCAAGCTTGTTAAGTTAGAATATTTTTCGAGTGAACAGCAATGAAATTTGGAATTCGAGTTTGAAATTTTTGGCAATAAACACAATTACAAAACGACTTTTATGTAGGCGGATTGAAATAATGATGAAGAACTAATGGTAATTACTTAATGTATTTCTCATTGCTTTAACTGGCAAAACAATGCAAAAAAGAATCAGCTAAAGTTTCCAAAAAAGAATCTACTTAAAGTTTCCCAAGAATGGATATTCTGTTAAGTTGGAAAAGATAATGCTTTAAGAATAACTTTATGATATTGCTATAGAACGCTCTCAGCAACGTGTGAAAAGAAAATATGATGAATAATGATTTATCTCAAATATACAAAGTATAATGTCAAATTGAATTTAATTCAACTACTTTCAAGTGATTGTGATTCAAAATATTCATAATTTTGCAAAAGTTCTTGAAGAAGTTGGGCATGCTTGGATGCATAGGTAATAGCATGTAGAATAGGCAGGAAAGGCACGATAATTTGATGATTCTTCGGTATTAGATTTATTTGCATCGAATTTTTGCTCATTTCGTCGCTTGAACCTAACAATGTTTGGAATAGAATGAATTTCATTCATGAAATAAAAGAGAATAAAAATAAAAAAAGTTTTAGCTTCTATAAAACTGTCTTATTTCACCAATCCTGGATTCATGTGCTACAAAAGTACAGGGGCAAGGCTTTTCATAGAATGATATGAACTATCAACAATTTGTTCCGTCATGTATGTATGATGGCTTATTTGTAAGTTGAATAAATTCGCCATTTTAAGAATTGGAAGTAGACAAATAAGTGAGTTGGGAATCGTTCAATATCTATTGCTCTAAAAAAATCGAATAGCTATGACAAAGTTGATAAAAACATGATCGTATAGACTTACCTTCCACCTGAGTAAGATCTTCCGGTGAATAAGGATCAAATGAAACTGGTTTTACTACGGTTGGAAGCAATTCCACTTTGCATTTTTCGTTCAATTCTTCTGCTGCTTGCGAGGAAATAGCTATATCTTGCCCGCAGTAACAGTAAGAATCAATCTAATTATTTAATGCATCATGTATGGATTACTGCATCGCTTCTTTGCATACTGAATTGGTTCAGCAAAAGTGCCACACAACAGCAAAAAGGATAAGTTTGTTGGTTGTGACAGAATGATTTGTTGACCATAATTAATTTGGCAAAAGCACATCAACACTGTGTAGCATATATAAGAAAAATGAAGTCATTATTAATATTAACTCATTAATTCTGTAGGTCTAAGACAGTACGATCTAACCGGAATAACTTCTGTAGATGAAGGAGTTTCTGCAGTTGCAAGCAATTTTGTAACATCGATAGATTCTACAGATTTGATCTGTAATAAACAAAATTTTTAATCACAATCCATAAAAAATAATTTTGAATGATCTTTCTTGAATATTTCTGCTCATTTATCTTAATTCTTTAAACTAATTTGGAAAATACAAAAAATGCAAAAATCAGGTAATAAAAACAAAGAACGGTAAAAAAAAAAAACCTTGTCAAGTTTCTCGGCTTTAGGCAACTTTATTTGTGATAATCTTCCTGCATTTGGTACTAAGATCTGTAGATAAGTTATACTTGAGAATGTATTTAAGATCTTAAATTTCGAAAGTATTAACAAAAAACTTCCAACAGTTGAGATATGCATTTATTTTCCTTTCTATTTTTTTAAAAATGAGGGCGAAAGAGAATCTTCGGCAGATGAGTAAGACAGTATCTTATAACTCAGATCTATTCAAGCGGATCGTTAATACAACATTCATATCAAAAACTACCAAAAGAAATCAAGCACCATGAGATACTGTAGTTTTAAAAGATATGATCAAATGCATTACATTGCTATTTGATTTTAAGTTAGAATTACAAACTGTTGATACCATCATACCTTATTATCCCGAGATTTTTCTGACTTCTCTGATGACAGCAGTATTTTTGGCTGAAAATTATCAGATGAGTGTCAGATCACCTTAATAAAATTGCACGTCTCTCAAAACTTTTTTAGAAAATTTAACTGTCAAATAAAGCTAATGTAATTATATCTTTCGGTGGCAGTACTATGGATGAGCATCAGTCTTTCAAAAGCATTTATTGTGTCATTCCTCCGTTTTATTACTTCAACTGATCTATTGGTAGCTTGCAAGAACTTCACAGTGCTTACCAATTCTTTTTCCTGCCGAATAACTGCCGGTGGATAACTTTCGCTTGAATATAGAATTTTGTTCTTTTCCTATGTCGATTCAATAATTTAAAAAATAGATCGAAAAATCACAAAAACTATTTTAACATTTGCAATAACAGCATTCTGCTAAGAGTAAATAAGAAAGTGGTAGATTTTTAAAACAAAAATTACCGATGAAGAAATTGATGGACTGGTTTCCAATGCATCGACATGACTGTTAAATTTTAATGAATGTTAGTCTGATTGAAAATAGAGCTAAATTTCACATGAGCACTGAATTTATTATTAGAAAACACTAATGGTCGTATTGAGAGCAAAATTAAAAAAAAAAAAAAAAGAAAAAGGAAAAGAAACCAACGATGGCGAATAATTGATTTTTTTTGATATTTTGGATATGTCCTAAAAAAATATATGTTTAATGAGAAGCATATTGTTAGAAAATTGAAATGTAGCTGCAAGATTAGAAATATTTGATAAATCTTATCAATTAAATGGAAACAATGATGCTGTAAACTTAAACATATGCGGCGAAATCGCAAAAATGTTGAACTCTTAAAAATAACTTTACTAAACTTTTAAAAATAATTTTATCAATTTTTCTTCCAATTTGTCCCTTACTCTTATTTCTTAATAATTCAACTTTACTCATAATTTTTTGTTTTGTAAAGAAATAAAGATTGTTTTCGTTCTTTCATTTACTCTTTTATGAATTAAATGGATGAAGGCATAAGTTATTATATGAATAAAAATTGCATATTATCAAAGTCATTGTTGAATTATCATAAAATATTCGAATGAACATTGAAAATTAAATAGAGGAATCAATTAAAAAAGAATTCACAAAGAATTAAAATTAAGAGAACATGATATAGATCAAACATAAATGTTCAAAGGTGACGCAAATACTTGAACGAAAAGATGAGATATAAAAAATTTTGGCAACACTCATTCTCTATCATCGTTTCCTAAACAAATTTATAGATTTTGAAACACGCCACTTTTGATATTAAACGAACCGATTTAGTTGAACTGTCGCCAAGAGTTTCACTAGAAGTGCTGAGTTTTTTCCTGAATAAAAAAGTCAAAGAAATGGTTCACGCTGTGATTGAAAAATATTTTCTACTTCTGAAAGTCAATCCTATGAAATTTCGATGTAAATTTGTCTTGATAATATAAAGGACTTATCAGGATCCGACAACTGGCCCAAGATATTGACTTTCTCATCAGTTTTACAACTTTCTTACTAGACTTGAAGAAATATTGCTATTTCAATTCCATTATAGCAAGCATAACTTGATGTCTTCGACTGATAGAAGCACTTACATACGCGAGATATGTTTCGGTGGTATTACGGGTCGGGACACCTGAAGGCGTCCTCTTTTTTTTAGTGGTAATCGTCCTGCTAATTCTGTTTGTTTCTCCAAACTTATCTTTTTGCGGCTTCTTTCCTGTAATTTAATTTCAAATTTATGCTTTAAGACATTTTACAGTGATCCTGACAAAGATTAGATAGCAAATATTTCCAGGATTCGCTTTGTTTATACAATTGATAATGATTCGTCATTTACTCCGCGATAATTTCTTGGAAATGTCTACTTTGATATTCTGTTTACATTGAAATATCAAAATTCATCTTGCTCACTTTATTCTTTCACATTCATTAATAATAAATTTTTGATACATTAATGAATTTTTACTATGGATTTAAATGAGCAAACGTGATATTCGAAATGAACCACCTTTTTCTTGTGGAAGTAATACAATAAGAGGCCAGTTGCAACAGTGGCGCATACTCCAACAGTAATTATCATCATTATATCGCTTTTCATGTTTAGTTTGACAGAAAAATTATTTTTAAGCAAATTGTGCAATAAATAATATATTTCTTTTGTTTAAGTGAATTATGAAACTAAAACTTTTAAGGAATAGAGTAATTCGTGGTGCTAGCCTCATCTATCTTTTTAAAATATTTTTAACATTTGAAATAAAGATATTCCAGATGGTAATGAGGAGATCAATATCTAATGAGGAAATCAATATCTACTAAAGATTCATTTCAACCGCAATACGTCAAATGATTGAAAATGTTTCAGATACCACAAATAAGAAGAATATCTGTAAGCAATAATAATTTTACCTATTCAGTCAAAGAATTATCTGATTCCTAGTTTCTATCATATAATGCTTAGTTATTTTCGGTTAGATTAAAATCAGAAATACAGTATAATAAACGGAGCTAAAATGAAAGACAGCATTTTGTGAAACATATTTTCATAAGTGTTTTTTTTTTTTGAGCTGAATTTTCCTGTAGCATTTAAAACATATTATTTCTTTATTTGATTGGTTTTTTGAAGAAACTTTCCAAAGCATATTAACCATTAAATTACAAATTTCTAAAACAAAATTTTTCTCCTTAAGTTGGGTCATTGGATTATTCAGAGAAATATAAAAATATTGTTTCCGTTTATAACACCTCTTTATAAATTCGATCCAGGAATTATTTCAGTCTATTAACTGAAAAAAGAAAAAGAGGTAAAAGCATTAGAATAAGGACTATAGCATAACTCTGATACAGCATAGAAGGCAATATAATCCTACATAAGCTGATTTCATAATCAGGAAAAAATTGAAAAGCGATCACCTAACAGAATGTTATGAACCGATCGACACGAAATGACGAATGAAAAATAACACTGTTCCAGAGCTGTCAGATTATTTTAACCAATTATTATTTTCATCCATGATTTGCTTACTTTGCTTTTTAATATAATTTAATTTAAAAGTGCACTTAGATTTTAATATGTTTATCATTCTTCATAAGTTAGAAATACAAGATTTTATGACCTAATATGGTTTCATAAGCTCTATTAGAGCAGCAAATTGCCAACAATTTTCATTATCTCACTCTCTTTGGAGGATAAATCGAATTACTTGCAATTTAACGTCTTTGATAGCTCATCATAAATCTTTGTTATTTTGAATCCATCTTAAGGCAAATGATATCTACTGATAGATTTTTTCTCTAAAAGAAAAGAGAAAAAGTGCAATATATACCTATTCTAATCTGTCGGATTAAATTCAAATGAAAATTTTAAAGAAAGCCGGCCGCAAAAAGTCTGTGTTTCTTTAATTCTTCTCTGCTATACTCTAGTTCTTCATCTTTTTTCCACTGAAAAATGAGATTACAGTACTTGTCAGAGCTGAAAAAATACGCAACGGATGAAGTAGGTTAAAACAAAGTTATCTTATGTTTTTAAGACATTATAAAGTCAACCATTTTTTATGATAAGGCTACTGATTATTAAGTGAAAATCTTTCTATGATGTTTTTCAAAATTACCTTAGGAGATTCTTAAAAATCTAATAAATCGCTACTTTTACGATTTCAGAGATTTCAATTTTTCTTTTTCATCCCCATTTAACGGATGCAAATTGCCATACAAAGCTCATATAATGCACCATTTATTTCATCATATTCTTTTGTGTTCGCGATCCTTCCTAATGGTAGTTTAATTTTGCCATCTTAAGAAATCGGTAAGTCACAATGACATTTGGTTTACGTGATGAATGCTAGGTAAAAAATCTTATCGAACTATATAATTTATTTTGTAGTTTGATTAGACTGGGGATTGCTTCTTTTTGCTATTGTGACTCAGCTAGGTCAGCAATAGATGTCGGAAAAGTCTTCTGTGTTTTGTGTAACGAATCCTGTTGAAAAATTCTTATTGACTGATGGAAAAATAACCTTTTCGCAACCAATAATATCAAAGAATATCCAGGCAAATTGGTCACTTTCACATAAGGATTATCGGATTATTCTTTTTGTCGTTTATGCCGATTTGAATTGTCGAACTGTTGCTACTGATGCATCGATTTGTATTGTTGTAAAAATGTCGCTATAACGGTGTAAGTTTCCGATTTGAGTTTTAGTTTTGGTGTTCAGAATCTTTATTGTCACGTGAAACCAGCTGTTCATCTTTTTTCATAGGGGATACCGCAACTCGTCAATCTCTTCTTGATCCTTTCGGTTATTGAATTGGTTGTAGTTGTTACATGCATTTTTTTGGTCGGTTCCGCAATATGTACGCCATCTTTCTGCTTGGTATGACATAGTACACTACTGTGAGGACCTTTGCCAATGGTAACATGAACGTTCTCATCCGTTGCATTCTGTTACCTTAACTTATGTCCTGATTGAAGATAATTAAAACAGGCGTGATTTACTCTCAGATGTTTCATTCGTTGTTTGAGAGTTTATAAACTTGACATTCGTCACCCCAGTGTTTCTTGTTACAAAAGGCACAAGCTCTTTTTTTTTCCTTCCAGTTTTTCTTTGGTTGATTTTGGACCATTTGGTTGGCTGCTCGATTGCAGCTTGGACGGATGTTCTGAGCTTTTTGCTTTCTCACTGTTAGAGATTTAACTCTATTCACTTCCTCGCTTCTTTCTATTGATCTTATCAAGTCGAAGCTTAGTGACTGGTCACAATTCTTATTCTTTTTGTTGATATATTTTGTCCAATATCCAACTCGACAATCTATTTCCTATGGCGGTCTCGATATGGAATGCTCTAGTTGTCGAGTTATCGAAGTACTGCTTCGATTGCTTCAATTTTATTTTCCATTCTTTATTGTTCCTTTTGATGAAATATAATTTGTTATATAGCGACTTCCTGATGATGAATGGCTTTCCATATTTGCTGACTAGAATTGATTTTACAACATCATAATTCTGGAGGGCAATCTCATAGCTTCTGACGGCTTGTAATACATCTCCTTTGAGATAGAAGATCAGATAATTCAATTTCTGAATATCTGGCATTTGTTAGATTACATATTACTACAGCATCAAAACTTCAGAATTCTCTTCATAGTTTGGGTCACCACTAAATTTTGGCAGTGGTAATTGGGGCAAATTTACTGCTGTCTGATGGGCTACTTGGAATAACCACTTTTTGTCGGGCTACTTCTTCATTTGTATTGCTTAGCTTAGCGGTAACTTGAAGTCATCCTTGTACATATTGAGAGATTTGATAGCTTCTTTATCATCATTCATCAATTTTGGAATGCCGGTTCGCTAACAGTGTTCGCATATTTCTCTTCTCTCTTCTTTGTAGAGTTGTGATTCTCTGTATCAAATCCAATTAATTTTTGTTGACTGGTTCGAGATTGCCAATGGATAATTCGAGAAGACTGGTTTTTTTGTTTGACGATCCTTCTTTCGGCCTCACACTGTTGACGCAATTCTTCCTTTGGTAATTGCTGATCTAGAAACAAAAAATCCAAATTTTTGACTTCCTCGATGAGTTGTTCGACTTTTTTTTTGCCGATTCAACATTTATCATTAAGCTGGCAGACAATGCCTCGGCTTGTGGCAAGAAATAATTGTCGGAAAGGGTTTTTTTTATTACACTGTGTTTTGACATGAACGAATCTTTTAGTAAAAAGTTTTATGGAAGACATTGTCCCAACTCGTGACCCAAATAATTGTCGGAAAAGTTTTTTGAATATCCATTAAAAATAAAATTCAAGTCGGCGTTTCTATGTCTCGTCACCACGTGGCAGCTGAACATAATATTACGTGTTTCCTGCAACTGACCACATTGAAAACGATGAAAAGAATATGGTCGATTTTAATTATCATTTCCTTACTCGCCGCCGAGAGAAAGAACTTCAATATTGAATTCCAAACAGTGCTCCGAACTAGAACTCGAATTGAACTCTTCCTATTGCTATGTCATTATAAGAACTAACTTGAACTGAACCGTCGAACTGGAACTCCGAGCTTGAACTGCCGCTGTGTCAGTGTAAGAAGCTCAGAACTGAACGACTCTGCTACATAATCCGAAGCTTTAAATCCTTTCGGAGCTCTTAATCCTTTCTTGATCTTCAACGTGTCACCTCATGATTGATCGACCTCATTTTGTCTTCTAATTGGATCTTTTTTTATTTATCTTTTGGTGGTAAATATGTTTATCGGCTTGTTGGTCTCTTTGAAACTATCTTCGCGCTCCTTGATTTTTAATATTCTTGTTTACAATAATTACATCTTTCGGGTTTTTCCGACATTCAGATGAATATATAGCATCAAGAAAAAAGAGTGCCATCAAAAAGCGATGTGCGGCTGAAGAAAAATCTGCCCAAGGGCATTGGAATTTTTCGATCGGGAATTTCGGCTAAAGCCGAAAGATGTCAAATAGCGCCACAACAATGAGTAATTACACTCATTATTGTAAACAAGGAGTATAAAGGTCAAGTGGTGCGACATAGTTTCAAAAAAATTGATAAACACGTTTACCGCCAAAACGCTCCAATTCACAAATAAACAAAGTAAGGCCGACCATTCATGAGGCGACACGTTGTAAATCAGGAGGGAGGAGAAGCCCTGAAAGGATTTAAAAGATCAGGATATGGAGCTGAAGTTAATTCAAGTTCGGATTCTTACATCGATGCAGCAATAGCAAATGTTTGGAATTAAAAGCGACACAGCAATATCAACAATCTGACAATTCAATTAAACAGTATTTTT
>JAOVVO010000916.1:0-26815 GCA_028564675.1 Onchocerca lupi | reverse complement strand
TAAAGGTTTAATTACCCAAGTTTGAGGTTCGTTACCGAGTGAATGAAAATAGAATTGAAGAAACTGTGAGAACGAAAGAACAGAATTCAACTTATTATTTTGTCACTATCAGAAAGAAAAAGCGACAACTCTAAATATTAGTGAATTCCTTATATTTCTGTCAGAACTTCACAATCTTTCACATTTAAATTAAAGTTGATATTGGAAGAAAAGCGCGCGAAGAAATTTTCACACGTCAATAGCTTCACGTTTGTTTAACATGCAAGAAAAAGATGTTCAAGAAATGGTATTTATAATGAGTTGAATAAATTTTAGTTTTCTTGGCTTTCTTTATTGCATCTTGGAATTGCTGTTTCCGATATTTCGAATATAATGCATCTTCTATATTCATTGCCTTATTCGATGTTGATAGAATGGTTAAATTTTACAAATTTTTGTTCATCGATTTCAATGCTTATATCAGTACTTACTCCAGCAGTAGAATGATGCTTGCAAAAAAATTAATCTAAAAGTACAGAAAGGAACAGCAATTCACGGTGATATCGTCAAATTCTCATCTCCCAACATTGGTAAATTCAATTGATGGATTGTCTGAGCGATTAAATCTTCAAATTAGTTAATTATTTCTACAGGCATCTGTTGAAATTTACAAATAGAAATTGGCGGGAGTAAATGCTATTCATGTCGGGACATTACGACGGAAACGATTACTTTCATTTGTTATTTACAGTTGCGCCAATGAAGTCGTTATTCTGTCCCATTTTTGTGAATTTTATGACAGCTTAAGCAATTATTGCACAATTTATTACTTCGAGATGACACTGCGTCATTTTATGATATCTGAATTCAATAATATTTCATGAAGAAATCGAAATCAAGGAAAATCAATGTGATGATATGCATAAAACTATTGCAGTTGCTTCGTTGTTATCAGTAATTTACATTTTTAATCGATATCAAATTAAGAGGATTGTATTCTACGTAGTATGGTTACAGTTGATTCACATTTTCTATGAGGTAAAATTTCTAAATCTATTTTACTGCGGTATTTTCCCATCCACTGTACTTTCAAGAACTTTTCTTGTCCCAATAAATTGTCCAGTTCTATTTTGTTCCAGTCAAATTCAGTTTCTCTTGGTCTAAGTACAATTTTTGCCCTTGAACCATATCATTATACAGTTCTTTCAATGTTCCAAAAACAAAACTAATCATCGATTGCAAAGATTCTACCAATAAATGCGATGAATGTTGCAAATATCCAACCAATAAATTCTATGAATTAGCGTCAATAATATCGCAGTGCTAATCCATAATAAAATGAAATGTAAAAACCAACAAGTACCTTTGTGCTTAATTATTTCATTTTAGTTTTTGATTCGATAAAATGATTATGTCACAAATGATATTCTCTCTATCTTCTGTTTCGCACTGCATTAATGTGACAATATTTTTTCAAAAGGAAATTCTAAAATGAGTGTTTAGAAGAATATGATAGTTTCAAAATTCTTTTCCACTATGATTTTTATCATTGAATTCGAATTTGCTTCACAGCCGAAAACATTTATCCTAACACAGGATTACTATCTCTCTGCTATACACTAAATTGCTTTTCATGTCAGTAATTCCGTCAAAAATAATTTTCGTACATTTTTAGAATATGAAAGGTGAAGAATGCAAAGATCTGCCAGCAGTGCTTCATCGTGTGACAATTTTAGCGATATTTCAAACACTTTCGACAAAAATATACAAAAAAAATAAAAGTCTGGTCCATAAATCACATTTGTTTCCTCTAATTGATTAGCTTCTCTCTACTTATATGTTTTTTCTTTTCAAAAGAACTGAAGGAATATCATTGCCTGCAATGCGGCAACAGTAAATGAGTCTTTTTTTTCTAGTAACGATTCAGTGAGCGAATTCGCATGGTTTTTCTTTCATTTTCCATGATAAATTGTCCTATTGTGATTTCGAAAAAAATTTATAGTACGTGATCGTATGGCCAAGATAAAATTACCGATTTTAAGTGTCATTAAACCAACGGACGAGAAATATTTCTTTTCAGCTATCATTTCCCGTACTTCTAATGATTTTCCACTGCAGTAATGAAATCGACGTAGTTGTCGTGAATTTTTTTTCTGTCTTTCTTTGAAAAAAAGAGTTAGTGTTAGTGAAAGGTAAGAACTTACGATTTGAATCAAATTGCTGGATGCGTGGCCAATTAATTTTTACGTTTATTGATAATACCGCAAATAATTGATGACAGAATAATATATAGGATAGAAATTGAGAAGTAAAAGTTTGTGAACTAAAATTAAAACAGCCGAGGCTGAAGATTTCAAGGTTGATATTATAACAGTTTACAGTAGCTACAAGCTTCAATTAAAACCGTCGAAATGTGCCGGAGTCGAGGTTTCCACCAGCACTAGCCAAAAACTAATCCTTAGAATGACCCTTCTGTACTAGATAAATGGTTTAGTTTATATAAGACAAAAAAGAGAATTACACAACTTTCTCATGCTGTGTAAGAGATTTGTATGAGAAAGGATATAATTTTTGTAATAATTAGCATATTGGATGTAAAGAAAAAAAAAACTTGTATGTTACATGATTAGCATAGAGGATGTCAATCTTTACATGCGAATTGGATACGGATTCAAATAATTTGTTCTATTGTAAGTATTTTGAGATAGAAAAGTTATTTCGGGTCTTCCGACAGTAGTCTTAGGTAATTTTTCGAAAGAAACAGTCCTAATGGTGAAAAAGCTATGAAATTATTGTCACTTATGTATGTTGAGATGATATTTTTTTGCGGAATTCTCGCATCGTTTCACATAGTACGTGAAGAAAAATAATTGTAAGGCTTTAATTCATAATCTTTTCAAGATATTTTAAATAATTTCCATTAATAGAAACATAAATGAGAAGAAATTTTCATTCTTCATACGAATTTCATTTATATGCTTTATATTAATATTTTCAATATATAATTGAAAGAATTAGCAGATGTCATGCATGCGATTGCAGATTTCCTTTTCATTTATGCTTAAGATTTATGCTCATTAATTCATGCTAATTAATTCATAGATGTGCTTATTAATTTATATAAATTTATGCTTATTAATTTATATGTTTATATTTATATGCAATGTCATAAATATGTTGTCAAGGAAACAAATTAAAGAAATAAAAGTTACAGTGTTATTAAGGAAAGACGATATAGAAGCGAGAAATAATTAATTATGATTTTATACAACAAATGTTTGCCATTTCTAAAAGAAATATTCCAAACGACAAAAAAATCCAATAAAATTATGACTGATATTCCGAAATGATTGCTGCAAAAATGATTCATTATAAATAATTTTATTTGCGGGAACTAAAACTAGCTGCTTATACGAAAATTTTATATCTTAATGATCTTTCATTTTCAAGATGTATCAAACTTTCTTCTTTTCAATGATTACATTATTGAAATCTCTGAATGTTACGGGCTGGATGTTATATAGCTAGCATTCTGAAGCAGATTTACGATTCCAACTACTTAGAAATTTCATTCTACATCCCAATACCAATCAAACATCGAGAAAGATTATCGACAGAAATGATCAAATAATACTAATTGCCGTTAGATGACGAAGTCTCATAATATACACAAACAATCATACATTAGCTACCACATTCCAAGTTTCGTGCTAATTATTTTAATAAAATTCCACAATAATTTCAATAATATTTTTTCGAGAGAATAATAATCCTAAGGGAGTGAGATAACAACTTCAGTAATGTTGACTAAGATGAAATACTTAATTGAGATATTACTATCATTATTATTGCAATAAGTAGTTTTGTCACATCATCATTCAACATGTTGCTGATATCCTCAGAATAGATGAATCGACATCTTTTGATAGTGATAAAATAAGATTACGATATTTGCTTTCAAACTAAATTCGAGTTTTTATGTTGAGTTGAATATTGGAATTTCAACAATATGTTGAAAATAAAGGAATAATTCAAATTCAAATTTTTTGTTAGATGCCTATCCTAAGATATGAAGAAGAGCAATTTATTTTTGATTTTTTTCCAAACTTTCGCAGACATATCAATTATATTTATCTCTTTGATCATTCCGACTTCATTGATTTGCTTAGATGATCAGAACAGCCGCAAACATTTATATTAAATAAGAAATTAGGTGATATTTCAATTCGATTACCTTTTCGATATTAAAATAAATTACTATTTTCAGCGAAATGAACGACACATCTTATCATAATGGCAGTAACTACTTCAATGGCACTCGTCGTTGGCACCGTCGTACATGCATAGGCCAGGGTCTGGATTGCTGTAAGTTAATAACTGCAATCCAAGTTTGATGAGCAATATCTATATGTGGTGAATTCTTGAACAAAATATTTAAGAATTCAAAAATTTATATTTTTGCACGAAAATATGTCAGATCGATTTAAGAACGAAGTGTTTCAAGAGAAATTTACCATCTATTATAACAGATTTACATTTTTAAATCTAAGAATTAGTATAATTATATTATTACCAGTTCTGTTATCATGAAGCAAATTCGATATTCTGATACAACTTTATTTTCTGATATCATAAAACAATAAATGAAAATAAAAGGATTTTCTGTTTGATGGAATTATGATAGTACGTTTTCTAGCAGAACTGTACACCGTGGAAAATTTAATAGCGTACATTACAACGATTGGCAACTTCGTCTTTATTCCTTTCATATTATATTTAATATTTGTGAAAGTGAAAGACAGTTTTTTCAAGTATTTCACACTGAATGCAATATTCACGTGTATTACGTCAGCTATTGCTGCTTTAATGACCGACGTAGTTTACTTCATCTTTATTTTTCGTGGCATAAGAGGAAAAGTGTATCTGTAAGTTCTCTTCAAATTTAGACAGAAATTCTTTCCGTATACGTTATTTTTGATAAAATTGCTTTATAATGTTACATTCTTTGTCCGTTGTATTACAAATAGTCTGCTTGACTTGAATAATCAGAAATTTCTTCATGAAATTTCAATAGTGCGATAATTTTGATGGGTTTAATGAAAGAAGAATAAATCGCTGTATTTTTAGTATTTATGTTCAAAGATGGGCTGCACAGTTTACCCATGTTGCATTCATGTGGTTTCATGCTTTATTGCTTTACGCAGCTATAGTTTCTTACTTACCTTACGTGAAACCTGTTTTCTTTGCAAGTAAATTTGCGAAAAAGTGAGTTCATTTTATTACTCTCCAAATCTTCTACTTACATATGATCGATAACTTCACGACTTCATAATATATTTGTTGACGTAACGCATGGTTTTAAAATCGTGAAGATACAATTTCAATATTCAAGTAAGATAGGAAATATGTCTAGTAGTCGATTTCTGAAAAAACGTTCATCCGTTTTTTTTTTTTTTTTTTTTTTTTTTTTTTTTTTGTTATGTACAATCTTGTTCTTTTTGTTACCATTCTTTTTTTCAGGAGTCATATACCGTATTATGCTGTGTTGCATATTTCGATACTTCTTTGGGGTGCTTTTACGATCCTAATGTATTACCGAACCGGAAATTCTGTACCTTATCACTTGACTCATGCTACTTTTTTTATCGCACTGTTCATTGTTGCTGTGATGGTAAAATTTTACAAAATCTGAAGCTTTACAAGATTCTAAATCATGTTATATTGGAACCAATCATTCTGGTGTTTATCATCATAAATCAATGCAAAAGCATAGGAGAATATGATTTTCTCGGGAACTATGCCAAAAACGAAGAATAATTCCATTCAAACTATCACTGATCATACACTTCTTCCAACATTCGGGGTGAATTAAGAGTTGTCATGGAAAATTGGATTTTAAATGAGATGCTCATTGTTGCAGGGATCGATTAAAATCAGTAAATACAAATCGCTTGGGGAGAACTTTATCGAAGTTTCAAAATTACAACAGAAACGTTTATATTCATTTATTATATATACTTATTCCATTGAAGTCATTACTTTGCCAACCTTTGGTAAGTTTTCATCGTTTCATCTTTCTTATATCAATTCGGTCAGTTAGTGATGGAGGAAACTTGTCACAACATTGATGCATTTTACTGCGCTTATAATCTCTACTAAAAGTTCTGCCATTGTTTCTTTCAATCCTCTTCAAATTTCAAACCGAATGTAAAAGAATAAGCAGGAATCGAACGCTGGTAAAATTTAAGCTTAACATCTTAAATCCATGATGACAGAATTCTATCAAATTTTTGTAATCAAAACTAAAATAATGATGAGGCTAATACAAGCATATTTTAGTTTATGCATGCGTAAGGATTATTTGTATATTTGCTGGCTATGAAAACAATTTGGCTTTGAATAATTTCACACATATACTCGATACAGTAAATTATTTTTTTCGTCGGGTAATCATTTAAGAAATCACTCTCTTATTTCATCATTGATTATCTTTTGTCATTTGTAGTTTGAACTTTTCCTGATGAAATTTTCAGTGTTACTTAATTTCAGATGCGGTTGATCTCCATTATTTTGATTACTATTTTCGCATGTGAGCCATTTCGCCATGCAACCTTTTCATTGTTCATCAGAAAAAAGTGGACTACGGAAGTCAAATCAATGCCAACGCTAAAAACAAAACTAAATTCTTAAAAATGATGAAACCAATCATGCATGAAACTGAAACTTATCAAGTTCATAATATTCCGAATTTCGAACTTACACTAAAAGTCTGGAACTGCATTACACAAGTTGAATCAAATAATACAAAATTCAGCAAAATGTATGTATAATAATAGATGAGATGATCAAAAATGTCCAATTTCCTTTTTAGCTATTCGCTTTCATTATATCAAAAAAGCGAAAAAAAAAAGATGGAATAAAAGCAAAAAAAAAAATAAGACAAATATTGCGCATTTTGCTATAAAATCCATGAAAAACAATTACATTAGAATGAAATTTCCATTTTTGTTTCCTTTGTCAAATATTTGTTTAGATTGCTCTATGTTCTGATCCTTTTTTATAAATATTACTTTTTTCAACACATTTCATAATCTATTTCTTTAAATCTAACTTTTTTTTTCCGTTTTAAAAAAGCAAAAAGTTAGTGGTAGCTTTAACAATGATATTGTTAATTTACGCGATATAATCTTTGCTAACTTCTCAATAAGCGATGCCAAAACATATGATCCAATTACAGAATCCATGCAAGACAAAAAGCAATGAATATTGAAAGATGAAAAAGTGCCCTTCCATTCTAATAATCACTTATTCAAGAAAATTTTTTAATAGAATAATCAATCTTTTTATGATCTTCTGTAAAAGTCACCAAATATATATATTTTTATAATTGCAAATTTTGCGTTCCGTTGTAAATTCTAAATGATTTTATCACAATTACAATTCTGCTTTATCATTTTATGCTCTTTAAGTAGCGATGTTAATAAAATTTTGGTATTTGTGTAGATTATTCATGCAACAATATATTCCATAATCACATAATGAATGGAATATCCGATGGTTTTATTGGCATTATTCAACAAATTTATAAATGCTTGACATTAACTGATTATGATTGATTATCGAGAGCAATAAGTATAAAGAAAGAATTTGTACAAAATAAGCAATGTCTGTTTGCATTATTTGGAGTGTGTGTGTGTTGCGGAATAGAACTGAAATAATTTCCTCCTTGGCTTCTACCTCTTCAGTGATCCATTTCAGTCCATTTCGTTAGGTGAATTCTTCAAGCCATCCATCCATTCCGATTTCATAAATTTTTAAATAGTAACTGAATTGGCAAGCGATATTTTTTTTTCTTTTAAAATTAACAATGATCTAATATTATCAAAATATTTTATATAAAATATTTGTCTTATATAACAAATAACAATGGCGAAGATAAATATCGAAATTAAAAAAAACAAAATTTTATGTATAATTTTTGGATCAATTTATAAATTAATGAATATTTAACAAAAAATAATTGATGGAATTAAAAATAAGAAAATCAATTGATGAAAAGAAAAAATTTTAATAAATTGGCTAAATAATAAATAAATTCGACCAAGCCATTTAAAGGAATGAAATAACTGATGAAAAATGAAACTAATATGTTTGGGATAGTTGAAAATTTATGATGAAAATGTGGATTTTTGTGTCAAAAAATAAAAATAAATAAAAAATAAAAAACTATAAAAAATGAACAATAAATGGCATACATTAGAAATTTTCTTTTTAATGCTTTGGTATATAAACAAAATACAAATAATTTTTGGGAAATAAAATTAAGTCAGAAATATTTCAACACAGTTTTTTTCAATTAATTAATCTACATCCATTCTATTTCATTTTCAATAAATTTGTATGCTTAATGGCATTTCGTTTAAATAGAGAGCTGGAATATTTAAATTGGAATAAATCATAACGGTGAAATTGGCAAGCAATATTTCCACCAAAAAAAGGAGGAATATTTCAGTTTAGAAGAGATATACAAGATTCATGGTGCAAATACAAATGATATTTGTCCTTATAAGTTTCGAATACATTTTTCTCTCACTTCAAAATTTTTAAAAAATACGAATGACAGATCAGAAAATGATCAGTTTAGGAAAAAAAAGTATTCTCTGATTATTTTCAGATATCATAGCCAATTGATTCATGGTGATATTCTGTATTTCAAATAATATATATCATATTTCAGATAATGATTTTGATAAGACTTCCAAATTTTCAAACATTTCGGCATTTTCAGCTCTTCCTCAGAAATTCAAGAGACATCCAGAACAGTAGAAAGTGATCACGAAATCAATAAAAATGATTAATGGGAAATAAATATCTGAAAACTGGTTTATAACGAATCGAGTAGAATTTACAAGAAAGGAAATATAACTGAGACAATTACTTAGTTTTAGCTTTTTTCAATTACTGGTAAATTAAGCTCAGAAATTTAGAAGTGGATTGCTAACGTATGATGATGCGAAAATTAATGGGATATCATTTTCTATTAATAATTGCAGAAGCGATTGATTGACATAATAATACAATTATTGTTCTATTTTATGATCGATAAAAAATTATTTATGGAATTCAAGAATTTTAATAAAATAGGTTAGAAGTTCTTTTTTCTTTCTCTTTTTATCTGAAACGTATCAGTCTAAGTATTTGGTTGTCCGCGTGTTTCGCCTCGAGATTTCTCCAACTTGAAGTCCTAATCAAATTTCTTTCCTGCCCTCATTCACACAATCTCAGAGAAACAGCATTAAAAAAAAAATATAAAAATATGAAGTAAATCTTTGTTATCAATAATGTTATTAGACAAAGCAAAAGAGAAAATGAGCGAAATTATTAAATTGATGATATGTATTTAAATGCATTAGCGATTCTTATCAATGTTGATTAATTGAAATTTATCAATATTATGCACACAAACAGCTGCAAAAACGATGTGCTATTGCGCAGATAAAAAGGAAAAAAAGACTGAAAATCTTTCAGGATGGACCTTAGATTAAAACAGACTCAAACTGATATCAGAAGAGTTGAAATAATTTGGAAATCATATTAGATAGAATGACAAAGTTTCGATTTATTATAATGACAAAATTCGAATCGATAAAATGAAATTACTATAAATACATTCATATGTTTTCTGAATACAATTGCAGAAAAATTTTGGCGTTCACAATAGGTTACATCGGATACATGTAAAAATAGCTTCGCTTAATTTAATTCCAGTTTCATTATTTATTCACGATGCTCCATTTAAAAAGTAGTAAGGAATAAAAAGATATCTCAATTGATACTTATGCATAATGGTCAATTCGGTTCAATGCTCGCGAGACCTCAAATCTGAAAAAGATTGTATGCAAAATTTAAGGTAATGAGTTCTTTTATAGGGTTATTAAGAATTATTCCTTCATAAAGTTTGCTGCTCCGATAAATGCATTGCTGTAAAATATATACATCGAGCAACTGAAATTTCAGAAATTTTTAAAAGATTTAAAGTGGAACTATGAAAACCAAAACTTCTCTATTGCAATGGAAAAGCACTCATTAAAGATGGCATGAATCAATATACCTTAATTTAGCAAAAATTTCCAGATTCATTTCAATTTCCTGTCCATCAATAACCAACCAAATCTTCGGATACAGGCTCTTCCGTATGTTCGAATTAGCTACCACCACATCGATACCCCATTTTAAATCTTCATCCATTTTCACATGCCATAAACGTAACATATGTTGTTTATTCTGAAAACGGAAATTAATTTTAAATGAGTCAGAAATGTATTGATACAGGGAATTTCTGGACATTAGAGCGTTTTCATTTTATCGAAACATTAAAAAAGTATATCTACCCAAGAATATGGAGATATTTTCCGTCCGTAGAATTACATTATAACAAACCAAGTCGGAAAAATTGCTGCACTCCAGCACGGAATTTGGATCATCAAGTTTCGTGAGTCGATTCAGTTCTTTCAATGTAGAAAATAGCTCCTTCACTGATTTCGGGTCAATATTCATGCATTCACCATCAAATGGAGTTTTCATCCTTATACTGCGCCATGCTTCTCAAAAAAAAAAAAAAAAAAAAAAAGAATAGAATTAAAATCCATTCGAGTTTAAATTTGTTTAAACAACTTAAATTTAATTCGTACAAAAGGCGTAAAATCAATCAAATCTGAAATATTCCCAAATATCATACCATACGCATTACTTAAAATATTTGTTTTTCAAGCAAAAGTTTGCGAATGAAAGATTTTATTAAATATGGGTCGCTAAAATAAACCATTATTAAAATATTAACAAAAGTAAATAGAAATTTAAGCTCTATCAAAATCAATAATTTAAATAGTTAAATATAAACTTCGCTTTCTTCAAAAGATCTACAAGTAAACCATTTCTCGGATAGAAAACAGAGTACATAAATGTGAATTACGTGTACAAACTTGAAAATAATATGAATTCTGCAAATCAATTTGCCAAAAGCTTCGAAATTATTTTAAATTTTACAATTCGGACGAGAATAGACAAAAATTGAAGAAACAAACCAGTAATAATATCTGGATTCAGATTCATCAAATCGGCGATGTTCTACACAGCATCTATGGATTACTTCCTGAAAATATAATCGATTTAATTAGCAAGGAATTCTCGAAATCAAAAAAAACTTAAAAAAAAAAAAAGAACCAATTCGCAGTACGCAAGAGCAACACCATCATAAATTTGCATTTCTTTTGGCAACTTGAATATTACCCGTTTTTAATATCATTTTTCGACTTTTTGTAAGTGAAGTGCTCATACAGTTTACGACTTTATTTATAAATGAAACAATTTGCAGTCACTCATTACTCCATTTCCTCCTCACCGTTGCAGCCCATTGTTTTTCAATTATTTCCTCAGTGTCCCACTTCCTGTTACTGCGAGAATCTTATTAATCTCTGCATTCTCTCCGAAACTCGACAATTTTTCTCCATTTTCAATCACTATTTCCATATTTTTCTCAGTGAATGAAAATATATTATATCATAAATTTTTATCACTCTCTGTTGTCTCTGTAGTATTAGTACTGTTTTCATTAATGATTCCTATTATGTGGAATGAGTATGAAAATGTAATGATAAATTAAATGAATTAAACCTGGGACATAGATGTGATTTATTCCGAAAATGTAGTTTCAAAAATACTAATAACTTGGAATTATTCATATGATGGGACGAATCAAATAATAATGAAATTTAAAATGTGAGATTTTGCAAGAATTTATCTTTACAATTTGAAGACATGTTTGAAGGAAATAGAAATAATTTTAAATTTAAGAAATGATTTCTTTTGATTTGCAGATAGTGAAGATGGCAACAAAAGAAGAACAGCTGCTTGGCACTGTATCATTTCCAATGATATGTCTGGAAGAGACAAAAGCGCTTGATGTATTCATTGATTTCATGCTCAAAAATCAACCTTGTAGAATAAGTACTAAAGCAACGGCTAAATGGAAAAGTCGACAACAATGGGTGAAACGTATGGATGGGAAAAGTAGTATAAATATCGAATTTCTCATTAAACAATACGGTAATTTTTAATGATTCAAGTAAAACAAATTATTCACTTTTGAATATAGAATCTATAATTTCAAAGTACATATTATTCCAAAATTGTAAATTTCAAAAAGTTTTTCTTTAAATACTTGACGACCCTTTTTTTTTTTTTAAATTTCCCCTTAAATATTTAACATTATTTCTCTTTTTTTTTTTCTTACAACTATTTTTTCCCTTATCAAGTTATTTTTTCTTTTTCAAGCGATACTAAATTTTGATTGTATGTTTGAATTTTGAATTCTTCATTATTTCCCTTTGTTGCAATAATTTAAGATCTTTTCATGATTTTATCTAGAAAATTCATTCCGAATAGATCATCATGATGCGATAATAATAGGAGCATCTAACGAAATGATTGCACATTAAGTCGATTTATACTAGATAATCTGATAAATCGATAATCTAACAAATAATTGATATTGGTTACATCATCAATTTTTTCGAATTAACCGTTAATCAACAAGTGATGAGTTGTTTGTAAAATATTGTCGGGCAATTAAAATGAGATGCATAATGTAGAATAAATGGATAATCTTGATGATCGATGACATTTAATAATATATCATTCTCTGAATGATCATCATTCTTTTTCTTTAAGATTTATTTTTCACTTTAATTTGCGCTTTTTTAAACCTTTCTTTTTTTTTATTTTGAGATAAGTGTTATTATTTACATAACAGGGCATATGGAAGTACCATTAATCAAAGAAAAGACTAATCGTGGAAAACGTATGGATTATGAAGGAAAGCCTTTATGTTCCCAAGAATGTCAGAAAATAAAGCTCAGGGATTATATCGAGATGATGCGGAAAGATGATGGGTCAAAGAATATTGGCTATGCCAAAGATTGGCATTTTCAGCAGTAAGTTGTTAATAGTTTAATGAGCTGTTGTAAAAAAAAAATTTTTTTTTTTTGAAAACTCTCATTTTTCACTAATTATTTGCAGAGAATCGGGCACATCATATGAAATGTATGGATTACCATCGGTTTTACGCTTTGATTGGATAAACAATGAATTATGGTCACATGACGAGCGTAATCAACTGGGTGACTATCGTTTCGTTTATTTCGGATCCAAAAATACCTGGTTTGTTGTTTTTGCTGAAATAAATTATTAAGTAAGTAAGCATTACTGTCCAGAATTATTCATAGCTTCATATCAAAAAAAAAAGAATAAGTAAGGCGGGACAGGTTTAAAAAAATCGGAATTCGCGTGCGACTGCGGAAACTAAATCTGTTGTGATCAAAGATAATTCTGGATAGAACAGAACTTGAAAATTTTCTGTGATAGAACATTTTTTAAAGAATTTACTGGTAAAGCTGATACAACATGTTTAAGTTTGAAAAATCGATAAACAAATAATAGAATGAAATGTAGAAAAATGAGAAATTTGCGAAAGATAGGAAAATGATGTGGAAGCTCACAAAGTTTTTTTCATGGAAAGAAGTTGAAAAACAGTATAAGAAAATAAATAAATAAATGAATTAAAAATTAGGAAGAGCGGAAAGATATGTGTAAGAAAAGAATTAAAAAGATGGAGAAATTCAGGATAAGATTTGCAGATGAAAATATTAAGTTTTAGAAAGCAATCTTGAAAGTCCAGAAATCAGCCTGAATTCATTTATTTTATTTAAATCTATAATATAAAAAAGCAGTATTATTGTAGGACACCATTTCATGCTGATGTGATGAGTTCATATAGTTGGTCAGCCAATATTTGCGGACGAAAACTTTGGTACTTTGTAACACCCGGCAATGAGGAATGCTTTAGAATTGACCGTGATACATTTTTAGAGGATATTCGAACAATTCAAGACAAATGGCCCAGGGCTTCCATCATATCATTTATTCAAGAAGAAGGAGAAATTGTTTTCGTCCCTTCCAACTGGTATCATCAAGTGCATAATTTGGTTAGTACAGCATTTTGGTTAGTCATCAAATTAGAATTTGTTAGAAGTTTAATTCTAAAGCTTGGGAAAAAAAAAGGCAGTTGTATCCACTTTTGTCGAAATAAATTTAGGATAGCGGATTGTCACATATTTTTTTTCCCTTTCTTTTGCTACCAGCTGCCTAATCATCAATGATCAAAATCTGCGATACTCTCAACTTATTTAAACCATCCAGGAATTTGTTTCATCGTACTTTGGTGCTGCCCAATTATTATAGTTGCCATGTTGCGACAAAAGCTTTTAAGTTAGATTTTGTGAGAATTTTACGAGATGGAAAAAAAAATTGTTCGAAATTTAGGAAGATACAATTTCCATCAATCACAACTTTATTAATGCCAGTAATATAGATTTGATTGTTGAACTGCTAATCAAACGTCTAATGGAAATAGACAAGGAATTAGCCGATTGCAAATCTTGTTTTTCATCTGCGGAATACAACATGTATAGCGAGGTAATTATTTGATATGTAATTGTTTCATGTGCGATTTTTTGTAACAGCCTTGATTTGCTTCGTAAAATCACTCGAATACTTAATTATTATATAAGCATTAATTAGGAAAACAATCGAACTCTGAAAACCTTCGGAAAATCCTTATCGAAATTGTCCTTCCCATAGTATGCGCTAAAAATGCAAAAATTTTTTTTCATAGTACATTTCATCGTATGGCAAATAGTTTTTCAAAGAATTTCCATAACTTCTCCTTACTAATGCTGTATCTAACAAGCAGTTTTCTATTATTTCGTTTTGTTATTACTGTTTTTCATTACCTTTTTTTTTTTCAGAAGATATTAGCTGCAGATATTCGGGTGAATTTAGCGCAGCTTAACTCATTACTTCAATTAATTATAAATGATCGAGAAAATGATGTAAATGAATGTTGGATTTGTCCACAACATCGGTCA
The DNA here is from genome assembly GCA_028564675.1 of Onchocerca lupi. NCBI lineage: Eukaryota > Metazoa > Nematoda > Chromadorea > Rhabditida > Onchocercidae > Onchocerca > Onchocerca lupi. The sequence goes on along the minus strand of JAOVVO010000916.1, from coordinate 11,852 downwards.
TTTTCGGAGTGCAAAAAAAATGATAATTGTTTGGAATTCATGCGAACAATGATTCGAGCAAATTGTACTTGTCAAATGGAAAATAATGAGATTTGTAGAAATTGTTTAAATTTCATGAAAAAATATGAAATTTCTATTGCTGCTGAATGTCTTGCGCGAATTCATTATATTAAAGAAGAGAGGAAATGATTTTCGGAGCTGATTTGTATTAATTCCAAATAGTCACAAACAATTTAGGATCGATTCTTTATATATAATTATATGTAATAAGCCATGTCCTACTTCAATTTGTTGTGAGTATGCTTCTCTTTGCAGTCACTGTCTATCGGAAAGTGAGCTAGATGAACTACATGTAAAACACTATAATCAGTTCAAATCAGTCGGCAGTTCAGGAATGGGAATTGAGTGAAAATGATGAATTAACCGATAACCAACCATTTTTCATGATAATCAAGTCCTTAGTTCCGCATGTGTAGTTCGGTTCCAGCAGATGCTTAGGAAAAATTTTTTTCTCAGTATTTTTTTTTTTTTTTTTTATATTCAAATAAGAATTTAGTGAACAAAAATATTTTGTACATTATTTTTTTGCAATAAGTTGTTAATTTTTTAATTTCAAAAATGTTTACAGCAAATTCAGTTTCATAAAAAATTTCCCGTACATCAAAGTGTTCCCGCAAAAGTTGATCATAAAAATCTTGATCCCTCTGATAACGTATTTTGCTACATAGGTATATCACTGTATCGCTATCACTGGCATCCCGAAACAATCTTATCAGTGACTCAAATGTAATGCCACCGTAAATAAGATCGGCCCCTAGAATAATCTGAAAAATGAAAATAACTGTATGGTTCAGAAAAATTCATAAATTTTCGGGAAATTTTTTCAAATATAAGAATTCACAACTCTTGATACTAAAAACTTTCCTAATCGACCTGTTTAAAAAAGTATCAAAATTATCTTTACAAAAAAAGAATCTTCAAATTATAGAGGTGTATTTAACGACTTAATCGATTCTGAATAAAAATCTTATATAGATCTAAAACAGTCGTTCCTAACATATGTAAACATTCCACTGTATAAAATCAACAGTACAAATGACTGAAAGAACAAAGGGCAGAATGAACTATTTCCTAAATTTTCTTTCATTCTTTATTCTTCAAAAGATTACCATACTTGATATTTTTGCGGCAATTTGTCAACATTCCAATCAAATGCGAAAATTTCTATGTTACAATCGTTGTTTGCATGTCGACGAATATTTTCTTCCAGTAGACTTATGGCACTTATTCGGTCCGTTGCGTGGATAATCTTAGCATTTTGATAGGATGAAAGAATACTTGGTAAACCCAATCCTGCACCAAGTTCTAATACCGTCCGATTCGCTACTAGTTCTGGATGTTCTGAGATATATCGAGCTAAGACGATGCCCTTAAAAAGACAAATTTATTTCGGAGTAAGTAGTAGTATAAGATTTTAGCACAATTATATTTGAGCCAGGGTAGAATACTGTCGCGAATTCCAATATCGCGAGACTCCAACCAATTACAAGCAAATAAATAATTAAATAAATTCCTCATTGTAAAGGAAAGTAACCAATATTGCGAATCATTTAACTGATATTTACATTCTTTAGATTTATCTGATTGTATTAAGAAAATAGCTATATTCAAATAAAGATTTTACAATACGGTATGGACGTGATTCAACCATCTCGACTCTACACAACTTAGCTCAACTTGACTGGACGCCACTCAGCCAACTCGACTCGATATAACTCAGTCCAACTCGACTCGACGTAATTCAGCTCAACTCGCCTAGACTCACTGGTGGTATTTTGCTATTGATCGACATCACTCACCACGATTCAGAAATATTACGACAAAAACTATAATTGAACTATGGAAATTTCATTATAAAATCAGTAATTTGACGTGCATAACTCCACTTGCTTGCAAAGATCAAACTTTAATTTAATCGTATAAATAAGATAACCTATGATCTTTGCTGAAAGAAAGATTTGTGATATGAGGGGAAAAACATTTCACATACAGACTAATTTCACCAATAATATATAAATATTTCTATCAAATGATAAACTAATAAAATCTTTCGTTACAATAGCAATGATCGGACGTATCGTCAAACAAAGAATTACCGTATTAATAAATACTTTACCATATATATCATATCAGCAATATCACTAATAAATACAGTATGAGTGATTACCATCATAGAAGAATCATACCGAATCCCAAATCACTCCAGCGACACCATTTTGTTGCCAGTTTTGACGTAAACGAAACGTTCGTTCACCAATTGTTACAGTTCTCTGATCAGTAGAGAATTCACGCAATATTGTAGGTTTCGCATACGGTACTAGAGCTGAACAATGTTCTCTACCTACATCTGACATACCGTATGCCAACAGCAAGTTGAAGTTTGTCCTAATATCAATGTAAAACAAAAGCAGAAAAAGCCAATTCATTTATATCATTTCCAAAGATTCCGAAAAATTCCTGAAAATTTGCAAAAACTGTGACAATTGTGGACAATCCCAACAAACTATCTTTGAATTTAGAAGGATTTCCATTAAAATATGAAATAAGTTGGAGACAGGGAATGTGGTATAATTCAAAATAAAATTATCGCTAATTAGAAAATTATGTATGCATCCTGAAAACAGAGATGGAGAATGCGAAAAATGGAAATCAAAGATTGCAGAAAAACTCCAAACAGTAATATTGAAAAACATTTAAGGCTAGCAAAATCGTTTGCTAGCCTTAAATGTTTCTGTAAAAAAGCTCTGAGAGAGAAAATACTCCAAAAAAAAAAAAACCTAATATCAATGACGAAAGAATTCTTAGATCTAATAATAATCTTAAATAATATTGGGATCTTCTTACAACCTGGAAAATCCATGAAGACCAGTAATAATCCCGTTGAAATCCTAGGATGTAGTAGCGATTCCGGTTGAATCATGCAACAATTCTCGGGACCCCCGGTGTCCACCCCTCAAACCCTTCGACAATTTCAATAAACCAAAATCTGGCCAGCGGGTGTATGCTCGAGTTGCGACTTTTACTTTCAACGGCTGATTATTATAATCTCTGTTATTTCTTGATTGGCGATAGAAGAGGTACTTCAGGATCCAAAATATTGTTGCCGATCTGGTTTAGTTGCGAAGTTTTTTTCCGGAACCATTCCGGAATTATTTAGAATGTATATCAAGGAACAGCAAGATTAAGTAAATAGTTTAGAGGTTTGGAAATGGGAGTAATTATTAACTAGTACTACAAAAAAGCGAAGCAGTGATTAAAATGGTAATGAAGAAGGAAATATTGTTGAAAATGAGATGACAAAGAATGATAAGGGCGAAATGATAGTCTAACAATATTCTAGTTTAAATATTTCTAATCTTCAAATTCTTTTTTTTTTTCATTTTTTACATGCACGTATGTTAGAAATGTTTATATTTGTAACAAATATTCATATTTACATAATAATATATTGTTTTGTTTTCTTAGATCATTTGACTTATTGTGCGATATATATATTCTTAATGGCAGGAATGGATAACGAGATAAATGATGACAATGAACCTGCATATGATCAAGATACTGGTCTTCTCGAGGTATTATAGCATTTTCCCATATATTTGTTGAATAGATCTTAGATTATTGATTTCATTTTTTACGCTAATTTTAAATTGTTTTTTCAGAGACACTTTTATGACTAATTTGATGCTTTCGAGATATTTATGTACTATTACATGTGTGTTTATGTACATGCCAAGTATGTATGTGTGTGTATATGTATATATGTTTGTTTATGCGTGTATAATGATGTGATATAATATGGTGTGTTCTTATTATTATATGCATAATAAATAGGAAATTAGACAGATTAAGTTATTGTAATTAAAAGAATGTTTTTAGACCATTCTTTTTGGAAAATATGAGTAATCATATTTTATCTGCGGATAAAATATTTTATAATGAAGTAATTTCGATAGTGCAGTTATAATGTGATATTGTGTGTAGTACTGAGATCAAAATGGTCGGAAAAGATTATGATGAATATGTAAATTATATATTATAATGGTTAATTTATGGAATAGCTGTTAGATGAAAGAGATGGCAATTGTATGAGTAAGAAAAGTGAGATATACTGATGCATCTTGGCAGAAGAAATGAATTTTATCGTAGTTTTCAAGCAGCAGTTTAAATCATGAAAAAAGTGAAGAAGACGAATCTTTTAAAATGATCTTTTTATTTGAATAAAAGTAAAGAATATAATCTACCACTAGTTTTTTCATTCATTACAGTATATCGAGACTTGTACCGCATCTCCAACAACAAGTAGCAAAACAAAAAAGACATCATCAATAGTGGTGAAGGAAAAACCAACCAGACGATGGAAATCGATAAATTCCCAATATTGCAGTTCTTGCATGGTATATTTAAATTTCTTTCGAAATTTAATTTTTTTAAAAATGTATGACGGAACATAATTGCTTATTTAAATTTGAAAATTTTAAATTGAATTTGAAATTGTGCAGTATTAATTAATCTGATGAGGATTTCAATCGTAACAGCATTGTTAAGATACCAGATGATTGCTATTTTCTTAAATGCATCTTTATTATTTGTTGGGATTTTGCAGGAAGGTGGTGAGCTTTTATGCTGCGATCGTTGTCCAGCTTCATTTCATTTGATGTGTCATGAACCACCTATTGAACGAAGTTCTATCCCAAGTGGAAAATGGTTATGTAATCGTTGTACGCATGCAGTGGCATATGATGCTAGTCCGAAGACAATGAAGAAAGTACCAAAATTGGTAAATTGATGTTTTAAGTTTTTGGAAGGATTAATTTTTTAGTACCTATTAACTTTTAGAAGTAATTGATGTATTAATATAATAAGTTCCACCATTTTTCCAAATGTTTTCTCCGTTAATCGGGAAAATTATATATGTATATAAATATTTTATGGCAGATGTAGAAGTTGTATGGATTTTTTTTTTATTTCAAATGCAACTTACTCTCTCCTTCTCTTATAGGATCTTGATTGTTCCTCATTGGAGGCTCGTCGAAATCATGCGACGATATCTAATATTATGGAACAAAATGCGCATGGCGGCCTGAGTGCACTAGCAGTGTTAGCTGATGCAGCTTTGGCTACAAATGCGGAGCAATTTTCCTTACCGCACGATTTATCTTGTGAAATTCCACCTTTACCATTTGATGAGCGAATGACATCCACACATTTAGTGCCACCACCGAAAGCACTTTGTCATCTTTGTGCATCGTTAGTTGATCTTTTTAAAATTTTTTAAGAGAAATTTGGTTTTTAACCATTCTGCAACAGAAATTTGAATTTGATTCTTAAGAACTCCTCTTCCTCCATCCCTTAAAATAGATAAAATAAAAATCATGTCTTCTAGATACTATGGTATTTTTATAGAAGTAGCAAAGGAAAATAGAATTTATGTTTCGTGAAGATCGAGCAAACGGGCAAAAAATATGCTCTTTAAAGTCAGCTAAAACTAAAATATTTTAGCCTAGTGGTTTGAATGTAGCCTACATCTTGTGTATCTGAAAGGAAGTTCGCCATTTGTGTCTACATTCAATCTCTAGTTATGCTATTTCGGTTTCTATTATAAGTCAAAATCATTTTTTTCATTTTTGATTTGATTATTTTATTTAATTTCAGGAGAAATGAAAAATCAGCGATGATTCAGTGTGATTTTTGTTCACTATGTTATCATCTTGATTGCCTTACACCTCCTCTTCCTTCAGTACCGAAAGATAAATGGATGTGTCCAGCTCATGTGGAACATATTTTGGTTAGAAAAGTTCTGTAGATAATAGACTGCTGATTACCACTTCTAAGTTTATTTGTTAAAAATGACTTTCACTCTCGTTTTTGTCTTCAATTTTATATCTCTGTGCATATTCAGAAAAATGTGAATACGAGACTAAAATTCTTTTTGTTTATGGTAAACATAGAAAGGGATAATAATTAAATTTTTCTAATATCACGATGAGTTTCAATGTAGTTGTTTTTCTATTAGAACTTAACAAATTCAGTTTACATCGATATTCCAGGATCGAAAATTAGCGAAAACACTTTCATTGCGTAAACGGTTGTTTATCTGGCAGAAATATGCTAGGCAACCGGTTGATGAACATTTAATCAAAATTTCATTCCTTAAAAAAACTCATCTGGAACGAGAAGCTGCTCTCGGAGCTGGAATTAGTACTGCCAAAGTTTGTTGATCCATCGTATTATTATCTTGTTGGTAATGTCATGTTCCGAGATTTTTTTTTAAGTTTCAGGGGATATTTTTAATTCAACTAATTTTTTTTTATTTACATTAATAGTTTATTTCTGAAAGAAATCCTTCTGTCCATTGCCACCAGTCGTCTTCCGAGATTTCTTTCAATATTGATATTTATTGCTTGATTTCATTCTACTCTAGTCAATGAATAAAAGTAACTGGATTGCGCAAATTAAACGGAGAATCATGTGACGATTGTATGCAACACTTCATTCAGTAATATTGTAATAATGTGCTTGGTATAACTGGGCATAAATTCTTTCTTGAAAAAAGTTCAACATATTTCTGTGATATCTTGCAGCTTTGCTAATTATTTAGTAAATTAGTAATTAAAATTAAACGAATAATTTTTATTGTTTTTTTAATTTATATGTATTGGATTTCAATTTTTAGAGAAATGGTCCATATTTTTCCGTCCCTGATTGCATTAAAAAATTGTATGAAACACGATGGAACCGATGGAAAAAGGATGAATTACCGAGTGAAAAGGAGCAAGATTTGTGGTTTAAAAGTATTGTGCGAATGCAAAAAATGCAAGTTGAACTAGATTTATCCAGAGATACAAGTACTGATTTGGGCGAAAAAGAGGATGAAGATACTTTCAAGAAGATGACAAATGTCACGAAAGAATCAGTGACTTCGGAACCTACAGAGAGGGAACGGCAATCTCAGTCTAAATTGCAAAGCGATGTTCTTATGCAATGTTCTGGTTTGGTAAAATTTGAATTAAAATTTAGTTTCTAACAGAAAATTTTATTTTGGTTTTTAGAATTTAGAAATAAATTGGTTATTCATTTTCTCGTTTTTTTTAGGCAAATTTTGTAGAGTTATCGTTATTAAAGCGCATTCGACGCGGTTGCCTATCATTGATGGAAAATTCGGATAGTGTAGAACATCGCATTATTGGTTCCCTTGCCTGTCAGAGACTGGAGCAGTTGCTGTGTACCGCGGAAAGCTCTCGGGATATTAAAAGAGTGAAATTTGAAAAAAGTTAATTTTTGGAATATTTCCATATGTCTTAGTGGAGAAAAAAATTATGTAAACAAAATTCCCATCAAAAGAATAAATAAGTGGTAGGTGTTATTGCAGGCATTTAAAAAGAAAATATTTCGTTAGATATCAGGAATATCACCATCTTTGATTCATATTCTTAAGAAAAAAGTGCTATATATTTGCCTATGTAGAGAGGATACTTTGCTCAAATATAATTTCAAAATTTGAACTGAATTTCATGTGATTTTTTTTTTTTAATTATAGAAATTTTACACGATGATATGCCGGTACTAGCCGTATTAAAAGGGAACGATATGGATGCTTATCCTGTACAACAAATGAATACAACTATAGGTATCGATTCATCTTGCGATTTTAATATTAGAAAAATTGCACCGCTTTGTCAAGCAATCGCCGGACGTCATGCTGTATTACTGTTTAATAAAGTAAGTTTTTCTTTCCTTTGATTGTTATATCATTTCTTTCTGATGTGATTTTGTTATTTGTTTTTCTTTTACTTAATGCTTTGACTTTGATGACTTGTGTTACACTTCCTTGTTTGTTCGCAACTTTTTAATTCCTCATTGCCTCCATTGATTTTTCGTAAGGTTAACTCTTTTATTAAAAAATTCAAGAATGCAAGTCAGCATAGGGGGCAGCAACAGATAAATTGGTCTGTCATTTGACCTTATTTGAGGGCATTATGAGATTTTTTATTATCCAGAAATTATGCAGATATAAGTCCCTAATAGATTTCTTCTTAAGGAATGGAGAATCGATAATTTCCTAAAAATTTCGGGTTTTTCTAATTAGAAAAAAGTTTGATAATGAAATTACAATTTAAGACTAATCAAAATGCAACATTAAAGAATGCCGTATTTTTTTTTTTGAAGGTCTCTCGACGATTTGAACTCCTTCTGAAACATGGAGATCGTTTTCGTGTTAATGGAATAACGTACAGAAATAGTGATGATAGTATCACAAATATGCTTCTTTGTTCATGCACAGCCTCTAACAATGTGAACTACAGACATGAAATTGCGTACTTACATCATGGAAGTATCATTGATATCGGTTGTGCACGATTGGTCTTTGCATCTTTCTTCTAGGTTTCGTTTTTCTAAGATTTGAGAATGGATAATTCGCGAAAAATATAGTACTTTTTTCATTCAATTAATAGTTCAAAAACGAAAATTAACTGCGTTTTAAAAAGAAATTAATTCGCTATGGTTAGATCGTTGCTTTCATTTTTGGAAGAATCAGCAAGCTTAAACTTTTCATTAGAGGTTGATTACCTCCAACACTGTTTCCCGAATAGCGTATTTTCTTGTAATTTCATCATCATGTGAAATATAAGGTGTTATTACTTATATATTCATATGCTCAATTAGCAGAGCTTTTGAAGAAATCTCAGTGTTTTTACCGATATGTTCTGTAATTGTTTTAATAGAAGATTAATTGTTCAATGACTAATATTTTAATAATTCTCAATATATTGTGGATACAAAGACGGAACTTTTCTTCAGAAATGTTTAAAACAGATGAATTGTTTCTGCAAGTTAGAGATTCAAAACAATTTGAAGATAGAAATTAAATCGTTTAGATCTTTAATTTGAGTTTGAGAAAATTGAAGAATTAGTTTTGATTTTTGACTGGTACCTGATGATCAATAATCCAATTGTACTTATTCTATTTGTTGTTAATTCAGTTTTCTGAATATCAGTCGATTTTAGAAGACTCAAGAGAAACTTACCTCGTTTCAAGAAAGAAAAGAGGAAGGTGATAGTCATAATTTTGTATGCATTATTGTTTTATAGTTTGTTTTTGCATTTGATTTGTTAAGTTTCATGCATTTTATGAAAAATAACATTGAGTTTTAATCTTTTTAATTTTGATACGTTCGATTTCTTCACGATTTGATTCGCTTGTGTATTGTTTCACTTTTTTTTTTTCTTAACTGTTCTCATTATCTTGTCTATCACCATTAATGTAGAAAAGATAATTTACTTTGTTCTGAAATGGATGCTACAAATCATTGAATTATGAAATCAGTATGATATCAGAATTTAGAATTTTTTTATTGGCAAATAATTTAGCCACTAATCGATTAGCTTTCTAATGAACTATATCCGATTTTCAGGATCTACTGCAGTGCCAGATGCAGATTCCCGATTCCATCCTGGAATCTTCGAATTTAGTGTGAAAATGAATTCGAATCAAGCTGTTACAAATTCTGCTTAATTAAATGTAAAAAAATTTGAATTAAATATCTCGCATATATATACTAATATCTTGATAGAAAAAAAAAGGATAATAAGAGCTCATAACTTGCATATGAGTTATTTGATTGTTTTGAATTTCAAACTGGAAAATTTCGCATTTCATCAATTTGATTTGTTCAAGACTTATGGTTCATTTCTAACTTTTTATTTCATGGTGCTGTTCGCAAAGATTATCTCCGCATAGCTCATTCTTTTTTCATTTTATCATTGTTCGAATATCAGCTTTTTTAGCGGTTAGTAATCAAATATGCGACTTAGAAATTTATATTAATAACATAATTGAAAAAAAAAAAAGGAATATAAAAGTTATTGAAGTCGAGATTTTGGTTTTTTTTCTCTTATAATTATAGTTATTATTGATTCGTCATATTGTATGTTAGCATCAGATGTAGTATTTTATAGACTGTTATCTTACTTTTACATATCATTATCAATTTCTCCTTGTTGCTTGTTTGTACAATCTTTTATCTGTTATTTTATCATCAGCTGTGGATGATGATATTTGAAGGGAGAGGTCATGTTTGATAGTGAAAAAATTTTGAATATTTAAAAGCTAAAATAGGGAAGCCTACAACAATCAAAATAGCATGCTAGAGTACCCATATTGTAGCAGATCTTATCAGTTTGATGATAAGATTTGCTACATTATGCGTGCTCATGGATTTTATCAATCTGATTTAATTATTTAATTTAATTATAGATGATAAGGATGGCCTATGCATTTGTCTTCATCCAAATTCAACTATTCCATTTCTTATCTTTTTATAATGCAAGAGTTTATATTATCTAACTTTTTTTTCCTTCAAATAACGAAAGTAAATATTTATAGTTTTAGTGATCCATATTTTCTTTCATTGCTTTTATCCATATCTATTTGAATAAATGATTCAGCGGAATATTTGGAAGACTTGTTATGTTGATAATCATAAGCATATCATATTAAGATGTAATACATGCATTGTTATTATCATTCATCATCAAGGACGGTCGTGATATGATATTATCATTCGTCTTTAAGGATATTAATGATGATACAGCATTATCATATGCTTCATCAAGGACGATAGTGATAATGCAGTATTGTCATTCGTTATAAAGGATGTAATGATTATACAATACCATCATAGTTCAATAAGGACGGTAATGATGATGTAGTATCGCCACGATATGGTATTATCGTATGGTGATCAAGGACGGTAATGGTATAGTATATTTGTTATCAAGAACAGTAATATCATTTATCCTACAGTATTATCATTCATCATTAAAGACGATGTGATATTAATTAAGTAGGACCGAATAAAAAGAAGAAATTGGTTTTTGCATTTCTAATATTTGGGCATATATTTATATTTATATTTAATAGACTGCATTTATTAATGCAAAAAGTTTTTCTCTTTTCCCTGCTGTTCATTGCAAATTTTTTTCTATTCTGGTTAGAAAACCCGGAAAATCTTCAAGTTATTTTTCATCTTAATCTAAATCACATTTTCGTTCTTCCAAATCAAAGAAGCTGTATATTTACGAAGGAAATAAATTTATTTCAGCAGGTTTCTTTTTTTTTTCTGTCCATATTCTTTATGCATGCCCATGTAGATTTTCAATTTCATTAAAATTATAGTATTCATTGTTACTCAGATTCTTCTCGATAATTTATCGAGAAATTTTGCTTATTTTTGAGACATATATTTCAATTTTAGTGTTTTCTTCCTTTAGTACCACTAATTTTAGATTAACTTTATCAATGCTGTCCCCATATATTTGTGCTTTTTCATTTATTTAATGATAACTTATCTTCATAATCTTCATAGTGCTCCTGCCTGTCATCAATATTATACTAACCCATCATTGCAGGTAAAAAAAAAAAAGATCGAAAATCTAGACTAAAAACGTGTCAGGTAGTGTAGTAGAGTATAGAAAAGTAAAAGAGAAATGATTCATTCAAATTTGATAATATCACAACTAATGTATTTTATTATTTTAAATGAAAAAGTGCATATCGAATATGTGAAAATCAGTTATATTAATTGCTTTAATGTTTTAGTTATGCGTTCGTAAAAGTTTGATTTCATCACAATAAAATAAAATTCATTTTCTTTCCTGCAAAATAAAATGGTTCTAATCAACGATCGATACTCTAGAATGAGCAATATTTCTCTTTTTTTTCCTTTTTTTAATCAGTTTACATAAACGGATAAAATCATTCAATAAAAAAATTGGGATGCTAAATTTATATA